>ML438036.1:91876-106042 GCA_005239525.1 Nicotiana knightiana
GTACCTGTTTCAGCAGTAATACCTTCCATCCCTATTTGGGTAGTAATTTCTTCCATGCCTGTATGGGCGGTGTCACCTGCTTGGGAGACTTTATTATCCCTTGATTCTTTCACCTCTACTTTTTTGTTGTAGTGTACCATGGAATTTATTTTTCTCGCGGTTTACTGATCGCCTCTAATTTTCTGAATCCCCCATTCAGAGGGGAATTTAATTACCTGATGCAAGGTGGAGGGTATTGCTTTCATGTCGTGGATCCATGGCCTTCCCACGATTACGTTATAAGCCATGTCAGTATCGATGACTTGGAACCTGGTACTTTTGATCACCCCCTCAGCATAAGTGCTAAGCTCAATTTCTCCTTTTGTTATAACCGTAGAGTTATCAAACCCTGATATGGCTCATGCCCTTGGGATTACTTGATTCCCCAATAGCATTTCTTCCACGACTCTTAGCAAAATGATATTGACTGAACTACCTGGATCAATCAACACTCTTTTTACGTTAGTGTCATGAATAAGTAAAGATATTACCAGAGCATCGTTGTGAGGAAGCATTAATCCGCCGATATCTGCATCATCGAAGGTTATATCGTCTGCTTCCAGATTTTCACGAACCCATTTTCCGTGTGTAATTGTGAACTTCGTGGTCGTTTTGCAGACCACTCCGTTTACTTCTTCACCTCCGTGTATCACATTGACGGTTCGTTTTGGATATAGAGGTTTTGGGGGCTCCTGCCTGTTCTTCATGTATGCATGTTTACCTTTTTCACAGAACAATTCTGTCAAATAGCCCTGTTTCAATAATTGTTCTACCTCACCTTGCAAAAATCTGCAATCTGCAGTTCTGTGTCCATGATCATTATGGAATTCACACCAGAGATCTGGGTTCCTCTTATTCGGATTCGACCTCATCTCTTTGGGCCATCGAACCTTATCACCCAAATTTCTTAACACTGAAATTAGTTCGGAGGTACTTACATTTTTGTATGATCTCCGATTCCCGCATTACCTCTAGGTCGTTGATCTTGATCCTTCTGGATCTAGATAAGGACGAGCCCGCATCTCTGCTTGGTGTCCATAATCTGACCTGGTGTTTTCAAACCTGGGACGAGTTTCCCGTCCCGATGGTCCCAAGTAAGGATCATACCTGTTTTTACCTGATCTCCTGTCTGATTCTGAACGTCTGGATCTGGTATAATCTTCCTCTTTCGGACGAGCAATGGTATCTTCTTCTATTCAAAGTTTAGTACTATACCTGTTATAAGCATCGTTCCATGTTGTAGCTGAGAATTCTCTCAAGCTTTCCTTGAGTCTTCTCGTGGCTTCTGAGCTTTTGTCATTTAGATTACTTGCGAATGCCATGGATGCCCAATTATCAGGCACCCTTGGTAGTTGCATTCTTTCTTGTTGAAACCTGCCTACAAATTCACGAAGTGGTTCCGTGTCTCCTTGTTTTATTTTAAAGATGTCCTCCACCCTTTTCTCGACTTTTTGCGCACCGGAGTGTGCCTTTACGAAAGAATCTGCAAGCTCAGCAAAAGAATCAATAGAGTTTTCAGGGAGAAGAGAATACCAGGTTAGCGCCCCTTTGGTAAGTGTTTCTCCAAATATTTTAACTAGGACCGACTCAATTTCTTTTTTTATTAAGTCGTTGCCCTTCACTCGGTGGTAAAAGCAGTTACATGGTCGCGTGGGTCGGTTGTCCCATCATATTTAGGTACGTTAGGCATTTTAAACTTCTTTGGAATGAGTACGGGTGCTGCGCTTGGTTTCCAAGGTTTTTGAGAATATCTATCAACGTCAATGCCTTTGATAATAGGTGGTACTCCAAGAATTTTTTCGATTCGATCGTTTTGTTCCTTCACCTGTTTCTGCAAAGTTAGTAATAAAGTCTGTAATTCAGAGTTATTAGACATACCTGGTCTCGCTTCGAGAGATTCATTAGGAGTATCTCCCCTTCCTGAGTTTGCCAACCCAGATTGAGGATTTTTCATGGTGATGGTATTATGGGGGGGTGGGGGAAGGGGGTGGTGTCAGTGGTGCAGGTAACGCTGCCGGTAATCCCCTCATAAATTCTTGCAAAGCTTGGCTCACATACTCTGCAATCATTTCCTTTACCCGATCTTGTTCCACCGTTTGATCATTATTATCATTGTTGTTATTGGATCTTTATGGGGATTGTTCCTTTGAACCATGTGGGGTTCCTGAAGGCGATGGAACTGGGGTTCCATTCCTTTGCTGGTTGTTGTCGTTGGAGTTTGACATAGTTCAGAGGATATCTCTTGGAAAGCAAACAAAGATTATCAGATTCCTGGCAACGAAACCAATTTTTTTAACCAAAGAATTGGATTCTTTGCCCAAAGTTATTTTAAGAAGAACACGGGAATTAGATAACCAAAGAATAAGATTATAACTGTAGGCAAACTTGTAAATGGAAAGCAGTAAGATGCACAAAAAGTAAGTATATTGCAATAGTAGTTCGAATGTTTTTTCTCTCTCTTTACAGGTTATATTTTTCTCCTTTATATAGGGAATTTCCTAACATAACGTCTACCTTTTTTGGTGATTGAGCATTAATGACTAATAATGACTCTAATGTAACGTTACAATGAATCAACCATAACTGTTGAGTGAATGTTGTGTAACGTATGGATCTCTAATTTGAATATCTCTTAATCTGCCCTTTATTCTGTCCAAATACACTTTTGACAGTGTCTCTTCATCTTCTCAATCAGGTTGAGACTTCCGTAGCTAATTAACCCATGGATGTGATTTGCCGTGCCTCTTTGCCTCNCAGTGTCTCTTCATCTTCTCAATCAGGTTGAGACTTCCGTAGCTAATTAACCCATGGATGTGATTTGCCGTGCCTCTTTACCTCGTGCCTCTTCTTAGAGTCCCATCCAGCTATCGTGTCTTCATTGCTCCACGTAGACTACTGAATCATCAAGATTTATTACATGCGTGAAGCTCTTTTTTTTACCAATACAGTGAGGGCAAACATGTAGCAGGCAGTACATAAGCAGAAGTTCCTAAGGATTCAGGGGATACATTAGGGTATAGGATTATACTAACATAACATGACCAAATAGTTCAAGACAGTAGGATTTACCCTAATCAAACTAATGTACCAAACATAGGCATGATGATTCACATAGAACATGTATCAAGTACATAAAGACATGATGGTTATGACAAATAGAGTATAACTTATCATGTGAATGGGGTTCAGTATCCTAGTTACATGTTGAACAAAAAAATAATAAGTAAAAGCAAATTAGAAACACAATGAATTGCAACAGTATTAGAAACATGTTGGTTTGAGAACTGAGAAATCTGAATTAGAACATACCAGTGAAATGAAGAAAGCAGTAACACAAAGCGGAAGATAAGAGATGCACAGTAGTTAGCCTTGGCTTGCAGCCGACTAAATTAGAATAGTAGTAACTAGCACAGAAAAGAGAGAGAGAGCAGAGAGTTTTTAGTTGTGTGTGAGAGAGAGAGTTGAACATATTAGTTCGTGTTGTGCTAATGAGAGAGTAAAGTATATATAATTTTGAAAATAGGCAGAAAATAAGGTAACGAATAAAGTTTTAGCATAATTATGGAAGCAATCACAATTAGAATCCAATTAATACAAGTACTCCCTTTAATCAAGGAGTCACAACTCAAACAGATACCAACAGGGATAATCAAGGAAAGAAAATCAGTTGAGAAAGACTGATTTTACCATATAAGAGGTAGTAAAAGTATAGAGCATATGATTGAGTCTAAGTACAGAATATACCAATTAAGGAAAGTATATAAGAATTAATTTGACAGCAGGTTTATTCACAAAAAATAAGGCAGGACAAGTTTAATTATGGAAACTAGTAAGAGAGTCCTTGAATGAGGTTTTAATCACAGGGAATCATTATCAATTAAGGAAAATATCACACGGTAAGGAAATACTCGAAATCAGTCAGTCAACATTATGCAAAATCAGTGAAGTATCAATCATAGAGATTCAAGGATTCACAAATAGAAAACGATACTGATTTAGGAGGAATTGGCACAAGCTTATGAGAACAGACAGAATCAACTCACAAATAAACGAAAATCAGAAACCCTAACAAGCAAACATAGGGCAAAATCACATGAATCAGGGATTCACATAGAGCATGGTCTTAAATTAACAGAATAAATGTAATACAGGCAGGAGAAGTGAAGATTCAACAACATTGATGAACAACAATCGAGTGAATCACATAATAGGCAGGAATAATTGCAATCAGAAACCCTAACAAGCAAACATAGGGTAAAAATTACAGAATCACAGTATTCATGAGAAAACAGTACACATAATAGAATATATCATCAGAAACAACTCAAAATCCTAGGATTAGAACTAAGGAATTTAGGGTTTTCAACAGAATAACTCAAATAGAGGAGAAAGCTTAAACAAACATTTTAAACATAGAGACTCACAGATTAATACAAAAATCAGAAGAAAGAAGCGTTTCTGAAAAGGTGTTTAAGAACCCTAGTTCAAAGATGAAGAGTCGTTTTGATAAAATCGGAAAACCTTTAAGGGAAAGTAGCAAGATAACTCTGGATATACCCAGATTTATCACAGATCTAAGAAAATCGAGAGTTTAGTAGTTAGGGTTTCAAAGAGAACCCAGAGAGAAGGAGAAGTAACTCAAAATCACCGGTGTTAACCGGAAAGCGGTAAATATCTTACTCGGACGGCCATGGATGGCCGAAAAATGGCATGAGAAACCATGGGAGGTGAGTGAACCGCCTCTGGTTCACTTGAAGGCCTCAAAATGATGACACACATTCAAGGGGGAGCCATAAGGCTGGTAGGTGGCGAGACTAATGTGTGGCTAGAATTCAAGGTTTAACACGTTATATGCCTTACATTTTACGTGTGTTAATGGTAAAAAATACACTTTGTATGTGCATAATGGAGTCTATTTCATGTGTAGGTGAATTGGAGATGGAAGCCGAGCTAAATGGATGCATAAACGTCGAAAATACGCTCAAGAGGCGAAGAGGAGTGCACCGGGCTATAGCCGGGCGTTTGGGCTATAAAGCCTGGTGATGCCAGGCGTTAGCCAGGCGCCAGAGCCCAAACGCCAGGCCTAGCCAGGCGTTATTCAGGCGCCAGAGCCCAAACACCACGCCTGGCCAGGCGTTATCCAGGCATTTGGCCAGTAACGCCTGGCCTCTGATCCGGTCAAATCCGAGTTTTGAAGAGTTTTAAGTGTTTCCCGGTTGGAATAGAAGTCTCATACACGTTTAGGGTGTATACCAAACATATAAATAGACCCAAAAACACAACTTGAAGGGGGAAGCCATTGAAGTGAAGAAAAGCCAGTGGATTACTACTCAGCAAAGCAGAAACACTGATTTTTATCTCCTTATTTCATTACTCTGTAATTCAATTATGCAAGTTATTTTAGAATTGATTCTTATGAATATGAGTAGCTAATTTTCTTAATCTAGGGTTTTGGTGGAACCCGTTGGGGGATAAACTTATGGTGATATTAATATAGTTTGGTTGATTGTTCATCTCTATTTGTTCAACTACGTTTTTGTTGTAGTTAATTGAATGTCCATCAATTAGCTGTGCCTATTTAGTATGTATCTACTTGAGAGAGAGTGCATATTTAGGTAATTGTTTGAACAACACCACTCCCAGAGTATAGACGAAAGTCATAACCGATGGTTTAGAAGTTGGATTAGAGATAACGATACTTCGGGTGCAACCAGGAATGCACCCATTACTCCTGTAGTTCACTCAATGCCATTAGATCCATCCAATACTATTGCAGAGAACGTGGCCACCTTGATAACACAAATGAGCATACTAACTAAGAAGGTGGAGGAATCAGGACAAAAGCAGCAAGTACACATCGTAGACACAACCAATGGGGGCTTATGCACATCGTGCATTAGTCAACCACTTGGAAACCACTGGAATGCAGAATGTGATCACCCTCCTTATCCAGAAAATATGAATTATGTGTCAAATTATGAACGTTAGAGACAAGGGGGGCATGACTAGGGTCAACAAGTTCAACCATATAGACCGCCTCACCAATAGAAGAATAGTGGAAATATGGGTGCCATGAGACCACAAGGCAATGCAACACCATATCAGAGGCCGCACGGTTATACACCAGAATCAACAACAATCATACTACCCTACTCAGCAACAACAGGGGGGAAGGCAAGAAGATGGGTTCTCCAGGTTAGAAGCTATGATGCAGCAGGTTATTGGGTCAAATGCTAAGATCAGCGAAAGAGTAGATGCCCATGACTCAGCTATTAAAAATATCGAAATGCAGCTGGGGCAGATTTCAAATGCAGTTAACAATTGTCCTCACGGAACTTTACCTTCTGATACTCAGGTGAATCCAAGGGACCAGGGCCCAAAACGGTTAATGGCAGTGACTCTCCGCAATGGCAGAGACCTGGACCTAGAAAAAGAAAGGAGGCATGAAAGTAGATAAACAAACACATTGGTGCAGGTACCTAATGAAATTGATGACTCAACTCCATTGACTAAGGGCACAGTGCAGCCAGCTGAAGGAGAAGTTAATAAGTAAGGTGAAGCTGAGAAAGAACTTGAGGAAATACCAGAGCCAGCAGTTGAGGTGGTAGTGGAAAAGGAAAAAGAACAAATTACAGAAAAAAAGAGCACCAGCTCCATTCCCTCAAAGGCTGGCAAAATATCAGAAGGATGAGCAGTATAAGAAATTCTTGGACATGCTAAAGCAGATACAGGTAAATATCCCATTGATTGATGCATTGAAGGAAATGCCTGGCTATGCTAAAAATATGAAGGACTTGATGTCCAGAAAATTTGACTTCCAAGACCTGGCTACTGTCACTCTTACCCAGACTTGTAGTGCAGTGGTGACACGTCCTATTGCTGAAAAGTTGGCTGACCCAGGGAGTTTTACAATTCCTTGTACCATTGGCAACTTCGCTTTCGCCAAAGCCCTATGTGACTTGGGAGCCAACATTAATCTGATGCCATTGGCTATATATAAAAGACTGGGGATTGGTAGAGCCAGGCCTACTTCCATGCTGCTGCAACTTGCTGATAGGACGGTAAAGAGACCGTCGGGTATTCTGGACGATGTGTTAGTACAAGTGGGAAAATTTGTGTTCCCTGCTGACTTTGTGATCCTAGACTACCGAGTAGATGAGGAAATTCCCATTATCTTGGGAAGGCCATTTTTGGCCACAGGCAGAGCTCTCATAGATTGTGAGACTGGTGAGCTTAAGATGAGGCTCAATGATGAAGAAATTACATTCATTGTGCAGAAGTCTATGAGGCGACCAAGTGAGTTCGCCAACTGCTCTCTTATTGATGCCGTGAACGTGATACTGGAAGAAGATGATGCAACCTTAACTGTTGGGGATCCTTTGGCTGCATGTTTGATGAACTTAGATGATATGAACGGTGAGGAACTAGCAGAATGGGTATTAGCATTGGAAGGAAAAGGGACATGGTCGAGGGTTCTTGAAATTGAACCATTACACTTGGAAAAGAGAGAGAACCCACCAGCCAAGCCCTCAGTTGAAGTACCACCCAANGAAGTACCACTCAAGTTAGAGCTGAAACCTTTACTAGCGCACCTCAGGTATGCATTTCTTGGACCTAACTCTACATTACCGGTTATTATATCATCTGGGTTGTTAGATGTGCAGGAACAACAGCTATTACAGGTACTTTCTGAATGCAAGACTGCCATTGGCTGGACGATGGCAGACATCAAAGGGATCAGCCCAGCTTATTGCATGCATAAAATTCTCTTGGAAGAGGGGCACAAACCTTCTAGGGAACACCAAAGATGGTTAAACCCAAATATGAAGGAAGTGGTAAAGAAAGAAGTGATAAAGTGGTTAGATGCGGGAATCATTTTCCCTATCTCTGACAGCAACTGGGTTAGCCTAGTACAGTGTGTACCAAAGAAGGGTGGTATGACATTCGTAAGAAATGATAAAAACGAGCTGATATCCACTAGAACTGTTACGGGTTGGAGAATATGCATGGATTACAGAAAGCTGAACCTTGCCACCCGCAAAGGCCATTTCCCACTTCCCTTCATTGATCAGATGCTCGACCAGTTAGCAGGGAAGTCTCACTTCTATTTCCTTGACGGGTATTCGGGGTACAACCAAATTTCTATTGCCCCGGAGGATAGGGAAAAGACCTCCTTCACATGCCCATATGGGATATTTGCTTTCAGGAAGATGCCATTTTGCCTCTGCAATGCACCTGCAACATTCCAACGGTGCATGATGGCCATTTTCACAGACACGGTGGAGGATATTATGGAGGTCTTCATGGACGATTTCTCAGTGGTGGGAAATTNCCGTGTCCTAAAGAGGTGTATCGCAACGAACCTAGTGCTAAATTGGGAGAAGTGCCACTTCATGGTATAAGAGGAATCGTCTTGGGACATTTGGTCTCGAGTAAAGGTATTCAAGTGGATAAATCTAAGGTAGAAGTGATTGAAAAACTCCCTCCACCCACGTCAGTCAAAGCTATTCGTAGCTTCCTGGGACATGCCGGATTCTACCGGTGATTCATCAAAGATTTCTCCAAAATTGCCAACCCTCTCTATAAGTTACTAGAAAAAGATAACCCATTTGTATTTTCTAATGATTGCAGGGTACCTTTTGAGGAGCTAAAGAAGCAGCTAGTCACTGCACCGATTATAGTTTCCCCCGACTGGGAGCAACCATTTGAACTCGTGTGTGACGCAAGTGACTATGTTGTAGGAGCCGTGTTGGGCCAGCGAAAAGATAAGGTAATACACCCAATTTACTACGCAAATAGGACATTGAGTGGAGCTCAGCTGAATTACACGCTAATAGAAAAAGAAATGTTGGCTGTAGTATTTGCATTTGATAAATTCAGGTCCTACCTGATCGGGTCAAAAGTGATCGTGTACACTAATCACGCAGCCATTAGGTACTTGGTCGAGAAAAGAGAGTCTAAGACACGCGTAATTCATTGGGTGCTGCTTTTGCAAGAGTTTGACTTGGAAATTCGTGACCGGAAGGGAACGGAGAACCAAGTCGCTGATCATTTATCACGCCTTGAAGGTGCTGAACAGGCACCTGAGGCTGAGGATATTCTGGAAACCTTTCCAGATGAGCAGCTGCTGACCACAAATGTGAGAGAGGTGCCATGGTATGCAGACATTGCTAATTACCTGGCATGCGGCATTGACCTTTATGAGCTCTCCTTTGTACAAAAGAAAAGATTTTATTGTGATAGCCGTAACTACTATTGGGATGAACCTTATTTGTTTAAAATTTTCATAGATAACATGATCCGGAGGTGCGTCCCCGAGATAGAACAATATGCTATTTTGCAGGCTTGTCACGCAGCTCCTTACGGAGGACATTTCGGAGGAGTCCGAACAGCAGCTAAAGTGTTGGAGGCCGAGTTTTATTGGCCCACTGTGTTTAGAGATGCCCATCAATGGGTGAAAGACTGCAATTGAATTCCAAAGGACGGGGAACATATCCCGTCGTCATGAGATGCCAATGAATCTGATACAAGAGGTAGAAGTGTCCGATTTTTGGGGGATAGATTTCATGGGTCCTTTTGTCAGCTCATACGGCAATAAGTATATACTTGTTGCTGTAGATTACATGTACAAATGGGTAGAAGCTGCAGCATTCCCCACCAATGATGCACGAGTGGTGGTGGGGTTCTTAAAGAAGAATATATTCACCCGCTTTGGGACACCAAGGGCCATTATAAGTGATGGAGGCACGCATTTCTGCAATCGTGTTTTCGAAAAGTTTCTTGCTAAATATGATGTACGTCACAAGGTAGCAACCCCATATCACCCCCAAACTAGTGGGAAGGTTGAGGTATCAAACCGGGAAATAAAGAGTGTACTAACCAAAACAGTTAACGCCACAAGAACTGATTGGGCGAAGAAACTTGATGATTCCCTCTAGGCCTACAGAACCGCATTCAAAACACCAACCGGTATGTCTCCATACAAGTTGGTATTTGGTAAGTCCTGTCACTTGCCCGTGGAATTAGAACATCGAGCCTGGTGGGCATTGAAGCAGCTGAATCTGGATTTCGATACTGCTGGAGAAAATCGAGGCACAGAATTACACGAATTAGAAGAATTCAGAAGCCAAGCATTTGAAAGCACCAGGTTGTATAAGGAACGAATGAAGAGACTACATGATAAAAATATTGTAGACCGAGATTTCAGACCAGGAGACAAGGTATTACTGTATAATTCAAGATTAAGAATGTTTCAGGGTAAGCTCAAGTCACGATGGTCTGGCCCGTTTAAAGTGGTCAACGTATTTCCTTATGGTGCTGTGGAGATTACTGCTGAGAATGAGTCTAACACCTTCAAGGTCAATGGACAACGATTAAAAAGATATGTGGAATGACTGAAGCCAATGTGCTGGCATCTGGGTGAACCTAAAACACCAGACGATCCTTAAATGGCTTTTATGCTGCGTAGTGCCGCGGCGTTAAATCAGGCGCTTCATAGGAGGCAACCTATTGATTTATTGTAATCGTCGTGACACGACAGTAAATAAGGTGCTTGTTGGGAGGAAACCCAATGCGTAGTAAATCTTAGAGTAGCTAGAAGTATTTCGTGTAATTATAGGTACTAACGAGTTTGCAGGTGAATTCGGGTGAAAGGAGGAGTGTTTTAGCATGACGGAAGGTGGGGACATAGCCGGGGTTAAGCCGGCCTTATGCCCCAAACACCCAGCAAAAGCCAGGCCTTAAGCCCCAAACGCCTGGCTAACGCCAGGGGGCAGCTGGCGTTAAGGCTGAAACGCCTGGCTCTAACGCCAGGGGGCATCTGGCGTTAAGGGTGAAACGCATGGCTAACGCCAGGGGGAAGCTGTCTTTAAGGCTAAAACGCCTGGCTAGCGCCAGGGTGCCCGGGCTTTTTGATTAAAACGCACGACTAACGCCAGGTAAGTCCCCTCTTCTTATTTTTTTTCATCTCCCAACTCTCTCTCAAGCAAGTTTCACTCCCAAGCACACACCCAAACACTAATTGTCTCTCATATCCACATCAAAACACATAGTTTGACACACTCATCTTCACTACTTCAACAGACACACAAACAAGATCTGCACAGTTTAAATTTCATCGTGCACTTCATCTGGTTAACACACATCAATCCATGAGGTATGATTCTAGCCCTATTCTTTATTAATTCGAATTTACGCAGATGAAAAGTGTATCCTTGATTTCATGATGAATTTTTATGGGTTTATGAAGTTTTTGGTCATGTTGTATGGTGCTATGCACCCCAATTCCCGAAACCCTTTAGGAATGAGCTGAAATGGTGAAACTAAGTGGTATTATGGAACCCAAAACTGATTTGGGTACATGAGGTAGTCCCTCAAGTCCATAAGAGCTCCCATGGCAATTGTGCCAGCCAAGTGCTCGATGTAATGCCTCAATGGCAATACATGTCCCGTTTGGAGCCCGAGTCTCCGGGAAATACACCACTAACGTCATGCATCTTGAATTCCATGAAATTTTAAATAAAAAGTGGCTCACAAGAAGCCAATAGGTAGCAATGTGTGTCAATTGTCATAAACTCGCCAAGGTGAAGTCTGAGTAACCTTCGCAAAGTGCAAAAACGGATAGTATATACTTTCTGACACTCATTAATTACTGATAAATTGTGCAGGTCAAACAATGCTACCCAGAAGAGCCACCGGCAAGGGAAAGGACACATCTTCGGCCCCACCGAAAACCAAATCAAAACCCCCACCACCTCAAAAGAAAAAAAGAGGAGATGCTACTTCTAGCATGACTGGTGAGGAAGTAGTAGCTGTTGTGGCTGCTATGAGGCAGCGACCCATTGGTCAAAGGGAATATGGTGTCAACAGCATACCACCACACTCCAGGAAATGGTATGCTCGTTGCAAGCCCAAGCATGTCCACCCGGAAGGAGCCATCAACGAGGGGTGTCTTAGAACTAAATTCCCAGCAATTTGGAGGAGCATCCATGAATTGGGTCTGGGATATGTGTTCAAACACAATGGCAACATCAACCTAAATTTAGTCCAGGAATTCTATGCAGGTTTTGACCCTAAGGACAAGGAAGAATTGTTGCCAATTCGTGGGAACTTGGTGGATTTTTCAGCCAAGGCCATATGTGATTTCCTAGGTGCACCAAATGTTCCGGTGGAGCCTCTAGAGCAATTTATCTTCCATCCTAACTATAGATAGGCGAGGCACGCACTTTGTGGGGTTGATTCCAAGGTTTCTTGGATTCGGGATAGAACCACTAATTTCCATAAAAGGTTTCCCAAGAAGAAGATGAAGGCTGAAACACAGGTATGGCTGAAACTGATTAATGCACGGATACTACCGTGCACCCATGACACCTTAATCAGCCGAGAGAGGATTTGTGTGCTCTACTTCTTCATGACAGGGCAGCAAGTGAATGTGGGCCACCTGATTCGCTATCAAATGGGGTTGGTGCATTCCAACAATAGAATTGATCGAATCCCTTTCCCGAATTTCCTGACTCAGTTCCTGCTAGATAAAAAGGTAGCGGTTGAGCCCGACTTTGACCACATTATTGATCAACAACTCACCCGGGAAACTGACATCACTGGCTTAAGACTGAAAGAAGAGTCTTCACTGACCAATGCCGAGCACAATGCCAGGGATCTTCATGGCCCATCTCTATGGGATGATGGATTTGCAATTGCGCATAGGAGGTCGTCCAACGTCAGTTAATGAAAGGGATGAGCTGGATCAGAGATACCCGCTCAATGCTCACGCTCAACAGATGATAGGAGCAGGTGAGGGATACATGCTCCTAGATGATGAAGATATAAACACACCTGAAGATACTGATGCGGAGACAATGCTCTCGGATGAGGAAGATAATGGAGAAGATGAGTTTGAAGAGGAATGGAGAGCGTCCGATGATGAAGACGCGTATTGACCAGGAAGTATCTCACACCTTGTTTTATTTCTTACTTTGTCTATACATAATGCACTGAGGACATTGCATGAACTAGGTGTGGGGTGCTGTATATATATGTTTTGTTGTGAATTATTTTGCTTGTTGAAATTGGGAAATTTGGTAGTGAATGTTTTTATTTTGTTTGTTTTTAGATTGTATGTTCAGTGAATGTTTTTAGTTTGTTTGTTTTTAGCTTTTATGTTTTTATTTTGTTCAATAAATAAATAAAAAAAATTATTAGAAATATGGGGACTCTTCCCGATGATGGATCTCTTAGACAGTTCTCTTGAGGGAAGTAAGTCTAAAGAAAATACCAAAAAGATTTTTGTTTTAGGTAGTGTAGTAATTCCCCCTTGGTTNGTAGCAATATCTTGGAACGTCGTGATGCCTTAAGAATAGTCAGTACTTTGGTTGTGATGCTTAGGCTCAATTTTTTGACTCCAGGATAAATACCTTAAATCATGAATTCTTAAGATTTGGTTAACTTCTTTGACTGGAGTGTCGTGATAGATCCAATCCTGAGTGAGCTATGTGCCATGTGTGTGTGAGGTTTGTATGCTATTCTATGCATTGTATTTGATGTCTAGAACTTGCCCCGTGTGTGTGCAAAGAGAAATAGTAGTTTTATTCAGTCTTGGAAGTGATATAGGCGTTTCTTTGTTGAGCCAGTTATGTATATTTTACCCACCTAATTGTTATGTATCGTAGTTAACCCCGTTGAGCCTATAATCCTGTTTCTTTGGCAACCACATTACAAGCCATACCCCTTTGTTTGAATCGATCATATATTTGAACCTTGTCACCTCTCGTAAGCACTGAAAATGTTATGAAATATGGAAAAAATTAAAGTGTGGGGTGGTAGATTAGTTTTTGAGGGAAATAATTGAAATAAGGAGAAAGGTGCACTGTTTTGAAAAAGTAAGAGTCACTTAGAAAAAAAAAAGAGAAAAAGGAAAAAAAGAAAGTTGTATTGTTGTGAAAAAAAAAATAATTAAAAAAATATATATATTCCTTGACAAGTGGTGACTCTTAATGTAATTGTGCTTAAAGAAGTATGGGGTAATAACATTGATGTGAAGGTGGAGTTTGTCTTAATATAAGTTTGAGGTTGAATGCGAAAGTATATGTATTAATGTGCTTAGGGAGGTGTAGTCACTCTTATATCCAA
>ML438037.1:0-33968 GCA_005239525.1 Nicotiana knightiana
TCAGCCCAAACACCTGGGTAAGGCCAGGCAGCCCCTGGCGTTAGGGCTCTAACGCCTGGCTAATGCCTGGGTAAGGCCAGGCTGGGTCAGGCTGTTTGGCTCTGTCGCCCGGTTATCGCCCGGGCGTCCCCTTTCGCGTATTCTTCGACGTATTTGCATCCGTTTAGCCCCGTTTCCATTTCCAATTCACCTACACATAAAATAAACCCTATTAGGCACATACGACGTGTATTTTATCATTAANCTGTTTCTTTATTTCAAAAATGGTTGTATTTCTTTCGGACAAATATTTGTAGTAAAATCTTAGAATGATCTTGAATTGTGTCTCCGAATTCTGGGTAGAAGTATAAATTTGAAGCTGTTATATATATACATTTACGCGTTCATTTAGACTTGTTATAGCTTGCTTATTGTTAATCACTAAAGTGTAATAGAATTGGCTAATAAACCTCTAACGTTGCCTTTCCTAGCAAGTGAAATGTTAGGCTCCATCACAGTCCGGATGGTGGAAAATCCGCGTCATGACAATATCCGCCACCATGGTAATGACCACGATTATTATTATGTTATAATCTCTCTAATATTTCATATGCTATAGTATTCGCTTTGAAGAATAAAGAGGATTTGATGGAACGAGCTTTATGATTTTTCATCAAGCTCATTATTTACTCAATCATAAGAAGAAATTAAATTGATTAAACCTCTTCGAAATACAATTATATTGTTAAGTTATGTTTCCAAAGAGCTCAAATCGAACTACTTACTAGAAATTTTACCAACAATATACAAGACATAAGGAGTAACTTCATAATTTGTGTAGCAGGCGTGTGTGTATGTCTATATATATATATATATATATATATATTCTACAATTAATACCTTGTTATTTAAAATAAAATATTACATGAAAGTTTACCATAATGTCACCTAAATGGCACTCCTTCCGTCCAAAAAGAATGCTACAGTTTGAATTTTGAGAGTCAAACTTTTCGTTTTGACTGCGAATTTGTCACGATCCCAATTTTTCACTGTAGGATGTTGTGACGGCACCTAGTATCTAATACTAGGTAAGCCTATGAATTATGCAGAATAACTTAATATAAAACTGAAACTCAAACATCGACATATGAAATAAGTAAAATAGCGGTTCTAATTAATTACAACTCCCAGAACCCGGTAGAAATAAGTCACAAGCTCTAAAAGAACTAATAAGTATCTCTATACATCAAAGTATAATGAGAATAAGAAAAAACAACATAATAAGGATAGAGGGGGACTCCGAGGTCTATGGACGCTGGCAGATACACCTTGAAGTCTCCACGCACGGCTTGCTCACTGATACTTGACATGGTAGGAAGAGCCTGGGTCTGCACAAAAAGATATGCAGAAGAGTAGTATCAGTACACCACAACGGTAAGTGCCAAGCCTAACCACGGTAGAGTAGTGATGACGCCAGGTCAGGGCCCTACTGGAAATAATAAGAAACAATGCAAAAGATATAATGGTATAATGAAATGACATATAAGTGAAATAATGGGAATTTGCGGAAGGTAATAAGACGGAATCAAGAAAGAAAAATACAAAAGGAATGGAAAGCACAAATCTTACAAGTTAAGGAACAACAACAACACCAACAATACAACAAATAAAGGAAATCATCAGGGGCACTCCCGAGGTACCGCCTCATAGTCCCAAAAGTAAATATCTCACAATCTTTCCTTGTATCAGCGTGGGAGCCATTATACTTTTTTTTTTTTGAAAAATTATTTTCCCGAAATAGCATCCCGCATTTTAGCCAACCTTTTCACACTGCATGACTTCTAGTAGTTCCCTTACTAGCCACGTGTATCAAGCTCACCTTATCTGATCGCATGTGTTTCAACACCCAAACCTTATACCACCACATGCGTATCAATAATCACAACAACACGACAAAAACCTCGTGCAAATAATAATAACTGCATGACAGAAACCTTGTGCGACAACCAAGCAGTCATCTCAACAAAAATCACGGGAACCAAAACATAACAACTAAAATTAATGATAGATTAGTGGAAATTAATAAAAAAACAAGCCAAGCATCCTTACCCAAATATTTCCTCTGAAAATCTCTCAAAACTTTGCCTCAATCCAATCTCTCTAGGTAACAAAATGAATTATGAATCAAAACCTCCAAAAATTACCCTTTTTTGCCTAGTCTTTTCGCACCTACGGATACACTTTTATGGTAAAATCATCCGCTTATGCGAAAATCACTTAAATCCCCAAGGCCCGTATCTGCGCTCTAGGTTCTGCACATGAGGAGGCACTTTTGCTGCCCATTATCCGCTTCTGTGAAAACAGACCTCGCCCCTCAACTCTGCATCTGCGGTGCCTTGCTCGCACCTATGGGCTCGCAGATGCGGTTACCCCCTCGCACCTGCAACCTGCCCCAGGCCAGCTCAGCTCCGCAACTACACAACTCCAGCCGCAGGTGCGATGTGAATGCACTAAGTCTCATTTTCGATTCGTTAACCATCTGAATTCAACCTGAGGCCGCGGGCACCTCAACCAATTATACCAACAAGTTCTAAAACATCATACGAACCTAGTCAAGCCTTCAAATTACACCAAACAATGCTAAAACATGAATTGTGCATCGATTCAAGCCTAATGAACTTTAGTACTTCAAACTTCTACATTTGATGTCGAAACTTATCAAACCAAGTCCGGTTGATCTCAAATTTTGCACATAAGTCACAATTGACATTATGACCTACTTTCTGGAATCGAAATCCGAACCCGATATCAAAAATTTCACTCCCAGTCAAACTGTCCAAAAATCATTCAACTTTCCAACTTTCGCCAATTAACGCCGAAATGACCTACGGACCTCGCAATTATGTCTTTAACTAAGCTAATGCATGCATTAAAACCAATTGCATTATTAATATCATATTTTCCTTTGCATTATTTATGCATAGGATAGTATCAAATATGGTGTATACTAGTGATTGCATAAATAATGCATATGTTTAAAAACTATACCAAATAAGGTATTATTAATACACTGTAACGAACCGACCGGTCGTTTTAAGCTCTGATGCATCGTACGGAGATTTGAGGCCTTGGATAGATTTACATCAGGTATTATGACTTGTAAGCATGGTCGAAATTGAAATTCAGGAAGTTTAGAGTGGAGTTGAAAGAAGACTCTCATTGCAAAATCCTTAAGTCGATAAAATTGACTAAAGTATAATTTTGAGTAAACGACCCCGTAATCAGGATTTGAAGGTTCTAATAGGTTCGTATGATGATTTCGGACATTGGCGTGTGTTCGGATCGGGTTTATGATGACCCGGGAGCGTTTCGACGCCTATTGTGGAAGTTGGCCTTTTGGAAGAATTTCGTAAATATGGGTCAAGGTGCATTTCAATGTTATTGATGTCCGTTGGGATTCTGAATCTAGGAATAGCTCTGTATGGTGATTGTGGTATTAGGAGCACGTCCGGGAGTGTATTTGGAGGTCCGTAGGTCATTTCGGGGTTATTTGGCGGAAGTTAGAATTTGAAGGCTTTTAAGAAGTTTGACAGGGATTTGACTTTGATATCATGATCAAATTCCAATTCTGGAGGTTGGGGTAGGTTCGTCATGTCAAATGTGACTTGTGTGCAAAAATTGAGGTCAATCGGACATGATTTGATAGGTTTCGGCATCGAATGTAGAAGTTTGAAGTTCTAAAGTTCACAAAGTTTGAATTGGGGTGCGATTCATGATTTTGATGATGTTTGATGTGATATGAGGCCTCGAGCAGGTCCGTGATATGTTATGGGACTGGTTTGTGTGATTGGACAGGGTCCCAGGGGCCTCGAGTGCGTTTCGAGATGGTTTTTGATCATTTTGGCCTGTTTTGGACTGCTGTTACTGGTGTCTGGTGTCCTTCTTCGCGAAATCGAAGGAAGTTATGTATTTGCATAGAGGAAATTGTGGGGATGCTGGTCTAGCCTATGCGAATGCGAATACGAGGCAGAAGATGGGCAAGCCTTCGCGAACGCGGCCAAGGCGACGCGAACGCGAAGAAGAAAGGAGGAAATGAGCATGAGGTCATTTGGCCTACGCGAACGCGTAGAAAGGAACGCGAACTCGAGGGGTAAGTGAAGCTGACCTTCGCGAACGCGAACAGAGGGTCACGAACGCGATGAGAGATTTCTGGGCGTGAGGATGTTGAGCTTCGCGAACGCGAGGGATGTTCCGCGTTCGCGAAGAAGGGTCGCCTGGGCAGTTAAGTTTTAGAAGACGGGATTTGGCCATTTTCTTCCATTTTTCATTTGGTTGGGCGATTTTTGGAGCTCTTGGAAGGGATATTTTTTTCATCTATGTCAAGATAAGTGATTCTCACGTACTGTAAGTTAAATACTTGGATTACATATGGATTTAGAAATGAAAATTTGTAGAAAATTGGGATTTTGAAGAAAAACCTAGAAAATTGATATTTTTGGATTTTGATTACGAATTTGGGTATGGAATTGGAAATAAATTATATATTTAAGTTCGTGGGGTTATGGCTAAAGTTTATCTAAAAAATTTTCAGAATCTGGGCACGTGGGCCCGAGGGTGATTTATTGACTTTTTGAACGAAGTTGAAAATTGTTGTAGATAGAATTATGATGAGTATATATTTTATGGAATTTCCCAGTATTTGACTAGCTTTGGAGCGTGGGGCATTGATTTGAGTTTTTTTAAGGGATTGGGAGCCGGTTGTGGGACTCCGGAGTGAAGTAAGTCTCTTTTCTAACCTTGTAAGAGGGAATTAACCCCATAGGTGAACTAAATTATTATGTGCTTCTAATTGTGGAGGCTACATACGCACGAGGTGACAAATGTATGTACCTAGCTACTAGCTATGCCTATGTCCAGGTAGTTTTAGGCTTACACTATGCCTTGTTGATATTGTTATTGATTTATGTTTATTGTTTGCCTTGAGAAGGAGCGGGATTGAGTTTTCTTATTAAATATTATGAAAGGAGTTGAAATTGAGGATAAAATTGGGACCTCAAAAGTTTTTTATGAAATTTCATATTTTGAAAAGAATGGAAGAATACTATAATAACTTAAGAAATTTATGTGTAACTGCGACACATGTATGATCTGCGAGGGGGGGGAGTAATAGATACATCTATGGTTCACGCCGTTCGACCCTCGGCAGTGCATAATTTACATTTATGTTGGATTGGGCCGAACATCCTTCGTGATGTTTGTGTGTGATAACGGAACTGGAAGTCCCCTTTATATTTGGTATAAATTCATTGTTTGTGTGATTATATGTTTTAAAAGAAGGAAATAATTTAGTCTCTTAAATATGTTGAAGACTTGTTCAATTATTTCTTGTTCCGAGTCTTATTGTTGTATATCATGCTTAATTAGAATTTCGGATTTTCATATTGTTGGCCCTTAGTAAGTATCGAAGTCAACCCCTCGTCACTACCTCTTCGAGGTTACGCGGGATACTTACTGGGTACGCATTGGTTTACGTACTCATACTATACTTGCTGCACATTTTTGTGAAGGTGCATTTATGATTAGCAGCCTTATAAGAGCAGAGGCGTGTACGCATGCGGAGACTTAGGTGAGATGGACTCCATATTACAACCCGTGGCAAACAGAGTCTCCTTCCGAGTATTGTATTTCTCCTATCCAATTTGTATTCCGGACAGATGTTGTATGTTATATTCTTAATTGATGCTCATGCACTTGTGACACCAGATTTTGGGGCGATTATGTGTTGCATTGTATTAAAATTGTTGTAAAAACATTATTATTCACTCTGTAACATCAATCTCTTACTGTTTAATTAAAGGAAAAATATAATTTCTAAATTCTTCAAATGAGAATAAAATTAAGTATTTATTGTTGGCTTGCCTAATAGTGGTGTCCGGCGCCATCACAGCCTTTAATGGATTTTGGGTCGTGAAAACATGGTATCAGAGCACTAGGTTCACTTAGGTCTCACGAGTCATGAGCAAGTCTAGTAGTCTTGCGGATCGATACGGAGACGTCTGTACTTATCTTCGAGAGGCTACAGGTTAGGAGCGCTTCCCTTCTTGATTCCTCATCATGCGATTTGATTCCTTTGAGTCCTATGCCTTCATTTCCTTCCTATTCAATCTTACGCGGCATGAAGTGCTTGTTGTAAACCGGGAATTTGAGGAATTGTAATGGTACTACAGATGTGGTGCAGGATGTTTCTCCCTGCATATTTGATTATTCTCGTCGCCTTGCGGAAGGCTGTTCTATCGTTTCAGCTCAGTATCAGTATTACCTAAGGATTTGAGATTTGGCATTGATTGTTATGATGATTCGTGCATTGCTTCGCACAATGTTAGTGTAATAAAAGTATGTTTGTCTATGCATCGAAACAGTGAATAACTTGGAAAGAGTTACTCAGTGCATGATTCAGAGATTCAGTATTTTATTCCTGATAGAGGAAAGGCAATCGAACTATCAATGTTCAAGTTTGGACTGACAAAGTAACGAAACTTGGTATTTCAAGCGTGGTGGAATTTTCAGCAGTAATGTTGTGTCGTCGCCCTTGATTGAATGTGTTAAGTTCACCGGTGTTATGGTCTTCATCAATTGCCTTCGGGGTAGAGTAATGTAAGATGGTGCCTCGGATGCAGTCGTCAGAGGTAGTGGAGTGCAGCAATTTCGGAATCGAATGGGTATTTCTAATTTTACCGGCTCGAGGAAGATGATCTTCGGAAAGGTTTAAATTTGGTAGCTATTTATTGGTTCAAGTGCTACAGAGATGGATTTTGACTTAAGGCAACAACTGGGAAGCGAAGGATGAGGAAGGACATGTGGGAGGCGTCTTACGGTGGATAAACTTCCAGAAGGCCAAGTGTGAGAAACTGTAGTCAAATAGTTTCTTAAAGGGGTGAGTTTGAACAAAGCGGGAGAGTGGCAGAGTAGCATATGGGTTCTGTGGTAGGATGACTACACGCCTTGAGAAAAGTTTAGAGTGGTTTGGGATTCACGATGGACAGTGACTAGGTCTACAGACTAATTTGGAATATTGACTACTGTACTGAGGAAGATTGGATGTGACAGGAGGGAGTTTCTTAATATGAAGAGGGATGCAACATGACTTTGGAGTGGAATGTACCGTCGCACCTTTAGTTGATGTCAATGGGGAGTGGACAAACTTGTACAGCTGGTGAATGAGCACAGTCTTAGGATGGTTTATTGGTTTCGCAGTAATTATGTCACGCCCCAAACCTGAGGAGGCGTGGCTGGCACCCGGTGCCGCCTGTCCCGAACGAACCACTCTACAACTATTTTTTTTTCCTTTGTAACTATCGTGGGCCAACATGGCCACAACTCGTAATGTATAACTATAAGTGGAAAACACTGTATCACTGAACCATTTTTCTTAAAACATGAACACATATGGGCCGTCAACGCCTCTGACATACTGTACAAAATAAACCTCTCTCTACAAAGCCTCTAAGATTATTCAACATCAAATGGGACAGGGTACTGGCCTACCCATAAGTCTGTAGCAAAATTCTGAATGATGACTCATAGACTCGGATGCACTCTGAATGAGGTGGAGTCTTACCTATCCTTCGTTGAATGCCAATCTCGTCTACTATGAGGGCTTGTCAAACTGATTATCTATACCTGCAGGCATGAATGCAGCGTCCCGAATAAAATGACGTAAATATGAATAATGTACTGAGTATGTAAGGCAGAACTGAAACATAAAAATAAGACAACCCTAATTAAAGACATATAAGAATCAACTTGAACCTCCGAAGTGCCACCATATATACATAATTATCATACTTATATATATAATGTTTCTCTTTGTGATTGTGTATATTATCAATATCGTATGATTCATGACGGCCCAACTAATCAGTGGTAATTTCCCGACCGGCCTTCGCACGGTGGTAAATGTATGACTGCCCAATTGATGGTAAATAATGATACATAACTATCCAACTGGTGGTAACTACCCGACCGGTCGTAGCCCGGTGGTAAATGCATGTCTGCCTAACCAGAACACAATAGTAAATGAATATGCATTACTACCCAACCGGCCGTAGCATAGTGGTAAAAACTTCCCAACGGGCCGTAGCTCGGTGGTAAATGCATGACTGCCCGACCAGTCGTAGCTTGGTGGTAAATGCATATGAATGAAGATGCATGTATTACTATATTATGAACAGATCTCTATCATATACCTCATCAGGGACTTAGGGACATACTTAGACATGCTTGAATATCACTTTATAGGAATGAATAAAGTAGATATCCTTAACTGCTAAGAGTAGAGCCACTTAATGAATATCATTATGTTTACGTATCGTTGCTTGGATCATGCCAAAATAAATAAGGGATAGCCTTGACATACTTGAGTCGGTTCTCTTGACAATCCCTCTAACATACGTCTTTTGCGAAGACCACATAACGCCGGACCAGAGTATTGGAAAATCCTTATTATATTCTTGAGAAAGATTGTACCGTACTCCCTTAGAATCGCATGTCCCACGTTGCTATATTTTTAAGCCATTTCATATGAATTGCTGAAAAAAATCATGTTTGCAAAATATAATGAAAAATGTTGCTTCAAAACACTCTTAATTCATGTTGCTTGCCTAAGAGATCCCTTAAATTTAAAGTGAATGGTAAGGAGTAAAATAAATCCTATGTTCAATCACTGCCCGCCATCTATCCCTTCTACAAATTCCATTTTAATCATGCCACATATTTTGATGGATGTATGAGTCACAATTTTTCTAAGGCAAAATCTGCCACGTGATGTTCTTGCCCAAAATATTTTAGATAATTCCCAATTACCCGCATAATTAAGAATTATCTCAAATTACTTAAAATACTACTCATTTTTAACACACTCTATGTACCCTACTATCATGGTCATGTGGTACCATATAAAATAAATATATACGCTATTATTTTATTAAAAACATCCATGTAAAAATACATATATTTTCTCAACTTATAATTTCCCTAATCTTATATAAAGAGTAAAAATTCTTGTACCCTTAATTCTTAAATTGGTAAAAAGATAACCTTCTTTTCTTGTGAGAAAATAATTTTTATCTTTACAATAAAGAAAATCTCATAAACTTTCACATATTATGTGTATAGTTTAAAGCATATTCGAAAGTAGTAATATTAATAACTATATAAAATCATATTTTTCAAACCTTTTTTTAACAAAAGTATTCCACTCAAAATACCACATCAAACATATTTGCTTCACTCAACCTGCACTCCTAAATGATACTCGCGACTGAGACATACACAATATCAAGGAAAAATGGTGTAATGTAATAAACTATCTTATGTTCGTTCACACACATTTGAAGCTAGCTGTAATTTACGTTACTAATGTCTCAACATAGTACAAACTAATTCTCAATGCTATTCTATCTAAACATAGTACAATCTAATTCTCCAATATGAGAAACCAGAGTATCTACAATAACAGTATCAAGGTTGTTAAACTTATGGGGTCTTACAATAACATAGTCACAAATACTCTATAATTTCATGAATGATCTTAATCCCTTCAAGCTCATATAAGGTGCGGGATGTAACAAATTATACTTGGTGCAACATTGTTGGGAGATGTCGGCATGGAATTTCGACATGTGGGTTACCTCCTGTCAACAGGTTAATGGTTTTGTGGTGCTAATGAAGCTTCTGCGAAGAATTCTAATGGCTATCCAGTAAGAGGTCGAATATGTGAATGTGGCTAGTGATTAAGAGCATTCATGAAATGGTTAACAAGTAGAATTCGAGGAATTTGGCGCGTCGATTGTGTGAGGTCATGTCAGTAAAGAAGAAGGAATCTTGGTAGGTTCCAGGGTTATGAAATTGTAGTTTCAAGCTAAGTGGGAGAGCCCCACCGCCTACGGTTGGATTGCATGATTGTCTACTTGTGAGGTTTCTGGTTATCGACATATTGGTGAGTTGTTACGACTAAGGAAAGAAAACATCAGTGGTAATTTGAGAAAAGTATTTGGGGAATGTGTGATATAGTTGGCCTTATTGATTCATGTTTAGGATTTGGGAAGACTCAGAGTTTATGCTTTGTGTAGAGTGATGTACAAGGAAAGTGATTCAGCTGGGTACTCCTTTGAGGGGGTGATCATGTGCTAGCGGGGCCTTGGAGTTGATTATATTCGGGGCCAAGTCGGAGTGGGTGACTCTCAACAACGGTCTTAATGGATTGAAAATTTAGTTAAGTATCGAGCTTTTGCAGCAGATTATGAAAGGGGCTTGGAGTGTTTTATGTTATTTCCGGTCTGCCGTATAGCATTAGAGGAATAAAGGAAACTGACTTCAGATCCATGGAGGAATTATTAGGATGGGTGTACCAGTTAAAGAAGTGAATATGCACACAAGGAGGGTGTGAGATGGTTCGTGGGTTTTGGAAACCATGTGGTATTGCGAAATGGGGTCACTCAAGATGAATGCGGATTTAGTTTGTTATATTGAGAAAGGATCCATTGTTATTTCTAAGGAAGATCCAGAATAAATTTTAAGAAGTTGGTTCAGTTAGCAACGGTTGAATTGGAATGATGTTGGCAATGATCAGTTCCTTCAGCGTGTTAAGTTATGCATGTGATTTGTGGCGGTAATTACAGGGCTTGACAACCGCTGTAATTGATTTTTACATGGAGATATTCGAGTGTTATGGCCTATATATGTAGATGGATCCTTCAAGAATTATGGTGGCTTAGACCACTACTCGAGGTTGGTATTTTCTGCAGTTATGGGAAGTCAGTCGTGTGTTGCAATGGTTCTCCTGAAATGAGTAAGTGAAAGGTTTCTATATTATTAAGTGTGTATCCTATTAGTGGTTCAAGAGTTATGATAGAATTCTTATGCTCTCCCACATTTGTAGGATAGGTACCATGAGCGGCATGGGGATTGGAAGTTGAGGATCGAGGTTGCCGATTGGTATTGGCAAGAATAGCATGATCTCGGGTGAGCGAGAAAGGATTCAGATGGTTAGAACAAGTCGGTGTTGTCTCTAGTGGCATCTGAGATTGGTGTTCTGTGTAAGAGGTTTGGTATGCTGGTTGCATATTCTTGATTTGCTTTACAGCATTAGTGCGGCCGGTGGCATGGGTGTGCATACTTGTTACCTAGTGCGGAAGGTCGTGGGAGTGTATCCCACGGGAAGATCTTATAAGTGCGACATGTAGTTACTTAATTGATTGAAAATTTAAACCAAGTGTGGAGATTGAGGTACTACCGCTAATGTGAGAGCTAGGCCTGGAAGGTGCTCTATTCATTTGGTGGTGAACTGTGGATGTTTATTCCGGATTTGACAATTTTTCTTGTGTGTTATGGGAAAACGGTTATTGAGGATCCTTGAAAGGTTATTAGCCTAGTGCGGTACGATCATAATCGGATTAAGGTTCGTGGATGGATCTAAATTTGAATGTGGACTCTATATCAGGCCAGATGTGTTCATTTCAACATAGCGCTTCTTATGGAGGACTATTCGGACGTTGGTAGTTACTTCGTCGTCGGCTATTTCATGTAATACTATATTGTGTCGTGTGGGTTGTGAAACGGCTTGATAAATTGCGTATGTTTTGAGGTTCCTCATAGTGATGGTGTTATGTGAGCAGGTTGGCTCTCGAGATTCAAATCAGATATCGCACCTTAGTCGTGCTTGAGTTTTGTAGCGTATGATGCTATCTGTCTACCCAGGATTTGCATTACGCACTTCACGTGCTTATGGTCGATATTTGAGTATTTCGTATTTATGAGCATTTTAGCTCGGTAAGTGCTTCTTTTTATAGATTATTATGTGTGGATTGGGTGGCACGCCTCCATGGGTATATTGGTTAGATCGGGTTGCACGCTGCAACACTATCATGGTTGGATAGGGTTGCGCGACACAACAGTGTGATATTCAGCACAGTTCCCTATACCGAATCTTGTGTGTTTTGTTTCTTAATTTCTGAGGAAGGTTCATAGTATCTTTTTGGTTGTTTGATTAGTTATACGGGTTGAGTAGTTCTTTCCAGAGTTCGTTTTCCTTATGTATCACATTCGAGTTTGTGGTTTGTTGGCACATTGTGGCATCATATGAGACTTATGGCAGTGTCTGAGGTGGCTTATTGCCCGACCATCTTGTATTGGGTGAGACAAAATTGTTAGACCTGAGATCAGTGCGATCGAATTTATATGCAATACATTTGAGAGCAAATATCGTTATTTGGTTCATAATGGAGTAATGGTTCTTATCTGGAGGAGAGACTCAATGAATTGCTAACTCGTCAGTTGGTTATGAATTTCTACACATCTCTTCCTACGTATGAGTATTGGAAGAGTTGGAACAGGACCTATATGTGTCATGAGGGGTACGATGGTTGTATGTTGGAAAACAGACCTGATAGAGAATGTCCGGTGTTGGAATTTGGCTCTAACGCTTATTGGACTAAATAAAGAGGAGGAATTGCAGGTTTCCTTGAGCTGATGTGCTCAGCCGGATTATGGAGGCACAGGCAGGTGCACGAGGTGTTAAGCTGTGATTTCAGGAAACTCCAGAGCAGTTCTTAGCACGTTCGAGGAAGAACGTATGTTTAAGTGGGAGAGAATGTAACGACCCGACCGGTCGTTTTGAACTCTGGCACGTCAAGAGGTGGTTTGAGGCCTTTGACAACTTTACTTCAGGTATTATGACTTGTAATCGTGGTCAGAATTAAAATTTGAGAAGTTTGGATTGGAGTTGGAAAGAGAACTCTCATTTCGGAAGCCTTAAGTCGGTGGAATTGACTAAAGTTTGATTTTGAGTAAAGGACTGCGGAATTAGGATTTGAAGGTTCTGATAGGTCCGTATGATGATTTCGTACTTGGGCGTGTATTCAGATCGTTTTTCTGATGACCTGGGAGCATTTTGGCGCCTGTTGTGGAATTGACATTTTGGAAGATTTCATAAATTTGGGTCGAGGTGCATTTTAATGTACTAATATTAGTTTGGGATTTCGAGTATGGAAATAGCTATGTATGGTGATTCTGGCATTAGGAGCGCGTCCCAGAGTGGATTTGGATTTCTGTAGGTCATTTCGGGGTCATTTGGCGAAAGTTAGAAATTTGAAGGCTTTTGAGAAGTTTGACAGGGAGTGGACTTTTGATATCGGGGTCGGATTCCAATTCCGAAGGTTGATGTAGGTCCGTAATGTCGAATGTGACTTCTGTGCAAATTTGAGGTCAATCAGACGTGATTATATAGGTTTCGACATCGAATGTAGAAGTTTGAAGTTCTAAAGTTCATAAAGTTTGAATTGGGGTGCGATTCATGATTTTGATGTTGTTTGATGTGGTTTTAGGCCTCGAGTAGGTCCATGTTATGTTATGGGGCAGGTTTGTGTGATTGGATGGGGCCGTGGGGCCCTCGAGTGCGTTTCGGGATTTCGGATCATTTCAGGCTGTTTTGGACTGTTGTTGCTGGTGTCTGGTGTCCTTCTTATAAAACGCGAAAGAAGTCCCGCGTTCACGTAGAGGAAATTGTAGGGCTGCTAGGTTGGCCTTCGCGAATGCGAGAAAGTGAACGTGAACGCGAGGCAGGAGCTGGGCAAGCCTTCGGGAGTGCGGGCATGGCGACGCGAACGCGAAGAAGAAAGCAGGAAATGAGCCTAAGGCCATTTGGCCTACGAAACACATAGAAGGGAACGCGAACGCAAGGGGTCAGGGCAGCTGACCTTCACGAACGCGATCAGAGGGTCGCGAACACGATGACAGATTTCTTGGTGTGAGGATGTTGAGCTTCACGAACGCAAGGGATGTGCCGCATTCGCGAATAAGGGTCGGTTGGGCAGTGAAGTTTTAAAATTCGGAATTTGGCCATTTTCTTTCATTTTTCATTTGGTTGGGCGCTTTTTGGAGCTCTTGGAAGGGAGATTTTCGTCATCTATGTCAATCTAAGTGATTCCCAAGTATTTCAAGTTAAATACTTGGATTATATATGGATTTAGACATGAAAATTTGTAGAAAATTGGGATTTTGAAAAAAAACCTAGAAAATTGGTATTTTTGGATTTTGACCACGATTCTGGATATGAATTGGAAATAAATTATATATATGAATTCCTGGGGTTATGGGTAAAGTTTATCTTCAAAAAATTTCGAATTTCGGACACGTTGGCCCGAGGTTGATTTTATATGGAATTTCCCAATATTTGACTAGTTTTGGAGCGTGGGGCATTGATTTGAGTTGTTTGAAGGTCTTTGGAGCCGGTTGCGGGACTCAGGACCAAGGTAAGTCTCCTTTCTAACCTTGTAAGAGAGAATTAACCCCATAGGTGAACTAAATTATTATGTGCTTCTAATTGTGGGGGCTACGTACTCACGAGGTGACGAGAGTCCGAAAGTAGCTACTAGTTATGCCTATGTCCGGGTAGTTTTAGGCTTACATCATGCCTTGTTGATATTTTTATTGATTTATGTTTGCCTTGAGAAAGAGTGAGATTGAGTTTTCTTATTAAATATTTAAAAGGAGTTGAAATTGAGTAAAAAATTGGGACATTAAAAGTTTTTATTGAAATTTCATATTTTGAAAAGAATGGAATAATACTATAATAACTTAAGAAATCTATGTGTAACCGCGTCACAAGTATGATCCGCGAGCGGGTAAATTCCTTAAATATATATTTGACCACGCCGCATATATGATCCGCGAGCTGTAATAGCTGCATCTATGGTTCGCATCGTTCGACCATTGGCAGTGCACAATTTACATTTATGTTGGATGGTCTAGAATGTCCTTGGTGGTATTTATGTGTGATAACGGAACTGGAAGTCCCTTTTATATTTGGTATAAATTCATTGTTTGTGTTATTATATGTTTTAAAAGAAGGAAGTAATTTATTCTCTTAAATATGATGAAGACTTGTTCAGTTATTTCTTATTTACGTCTTATTGTCGTATATCATGCTTAATTAGAATTTCAGGTTATCATATTGTTGGCCCTTAGTATGTCTCGAATTCACCCCTCGTCACTGCGACGGGATACTTATTGGGTACGCGTTGATTTATATACTCATACTACACTTGCTACAGATTTTTTGCAGGTGCATTTATGATTAGCGGCCTTGTAAAAGCAGAGGCGTGTACGCATGCGGAGACTTAGGTGAGCTGCACTCCATATTACAACCCGTGACCAGTAGAGTCTCCTTCCGAGTATTGTATTTCTCCTGTCCAATTTGTATTCGGGACAGATGTTGTATGTTATTTTATATTCTTAGTCGATGCTCATACAGTTGTGACACTGGGTTTTGGGGAGATTATGTATTGCACTGTAATGAAATTGTTGTAAAAACATTATTATTCACTTTGTAACTTCCATCTCTTACGGTTTAATTAAAGGAAAAATATAATTTCTAAATTCTTAAAATGAGAATAAAATTAAGTATTTATTATTGGCTTGTCTGAGAGTGGTGTCCGGCGCCATCACGACCTTTAATGGATTTTGGGTCGTGACATACACAAAGATAATGCATGCATTATTTTATCCAATGCATCCTACCAAACGACACTTAATTGATGTTTAAAAATATCACAATTTTCTTTTTCAAAAGCATATTGAGAAAAACATGTTTCAGAATAAGCTAATTTTAGAAGTGTTAATGGAGGTCAGCTATGGAGATGAGCAGAAGAGGAAATGAGACGAGAGAGAGAAGGAAGAGAAATGCACTCTCACTGAATCAATTCTGAGCTACAAAATCAGGAAATGAAAATAAACCTCCTTATTTATACACATGGCTAACTAACTAACTAATTTGTTAACGTAACCCTACACTAATGCTAACTCATTAACAGCTGGCATACAACTGTATAACTACTTCTAACTACCAGCCTCAACACTCCCTCTCAAGTTGAGCAATGAAATATGTTCTTCATTCCCAGCTTGCCTACCAGATGATAATGTTGTGGTCTGCACAAGCCTTTTGTAAGCAGGTCAGCTAACTGATCCTTGGTTCCAATATGTTGAGCTTGTATTTGTCCATCTTGAATTTTTTCTCTCACAAAGTGACAATCAATGTTAAAGTGTTTTTTCCTCTCATGAAAAACGGGGTGAGTTGCAACCTGAATTACATCTTTGCCGTCGCAAAACAACTGCACAGGCAAATTCACCTTCACTCCAAGCTCTTTAAACAACCCAATTAACCAAGTGATCTCAGCTACAGTTGATGTCATGCTCCTGAATTATGCTTCAGCAAAACTTATGGAAACAGTGCTTTGTTTCTTTGATTTCCAAGACACCAAAGCTGGCCCAAACTTCACCAAGTAGCATGTTACTGACTTTCTGGTTTCTACACATGCTCCCCAATCTAAGTCACAAAATGCTGACAATTCTGTTCTTCCACCTGCTGGCATAAACAACCCAAGACTTGTAGTGCCCTTCATGTATCTACCTACTCTTATAGCTACATCCATGTGAGAATGCTTATGAGCATGCATGTATTTACTAAGTACCTAAACTACAAAGACAATATCAGGCCTAGTCATAGTTAGGTATAACAGTCTGCCAATCAGCCTTTAGTAGCTGCTTCTATCTTCTAATTCTTTGTCAACTGAGTTCTTATTACTGTGCAAAACCTGTCTAATTACACAGAGGAGAGCTTCTGATTGAACTCTAGAGGAGTAGCAGATGTTCTACTATCTGCTAATCCCATTTCAGACACTAGCTCAAGTGCATACTTCCTTTGATTTATCAAAATTCCTTCCTTGGATCTCAAGAACTCAATATCAAGGAAAAACTTCAGTTCTCCCAGATCTTTTATTTTGAACCTAGCTTGTAGTTGTTTCCTCACTTTTTGAATGAGTGCTAGCCTAGTTCCTCTCACCAGCAGATCATCCACATACACCAACACTACCACAAGATGACAGCCTACCTTATGTGTGAACAAAGAATAGTCATAGAGCGATTGCACAAAGCCCATGTCAGTTAGTGCACTAGTAAGATTCAAGTTCCATTGTCTGGGAGCTTGTTTAAGCCCATACAATGACTTATGAAGCCAGCAAACCTTTTGTTGTTGTTATAACTTCCCCTGGCTGGCAAAGCCATCTAGGATGTGCCTGTACACCTCTTCAAGGAGGTCACCTTGAAGGAAAGCATTGTGTACATCCATCTGAAAAATATACCATCCAGATGCTATAGCCAAAGCTACGACAGATCCAACAGTTACCATCTTAGCTATAGCAGAGAAAGTCTCCTTATAATCTAAACCTTTTAGTTAACGATATCCTTTGGCAACTAGTCGAGCCTTATACCTCTCCACTTCACCAGTAGACTTCTACTTCACTTTAAAGACCCATTTACATCCTATAGGAGTCTTACCTTGAGGAAGATCAACAGTAGTCCAGGTCTGATTAGCTTCTAAGGCTGAACTCTCAGCTTTTATAGACTCAATCCACTTGGGTTCTACCTTGGCCTCATCATAAGACATTGGCTCAGTAATGGATGAATAAGCTGCAAGGGATGCCCTGCAGGTAGGTGAGATATAATCATAGGTTACACACTGTGAGATAGGGTGAGCACAGAAAGAAGGCTTAGACAACACAATATAGTCTTCCATCCATACAGGAGGTTTAGTCATCCTAGAAGATCTCCTTAAGTCAGGATGAACAGGTGAAGGAAGAGAGGAGGAGGAAGAATGATCAGTAGTAGGTGGAGCAATAGTAGGTGGAGAACGGGAGAATGGACTAGGTTGGTCACTCAGGGAAGGCATAGAAGGACATGGAGTAGTAGATGGACTGAAGGAGTCAGGAGTATGCAGAGCAGGACACTCAGCATCTCTGAACTCTAAAAGTGGAAACAAAGGAGATGGGGTTGTATGTAGATGTTTGAATGGAAAAATATTTTCTCCGAAGACAGTGTCTCTGCTAACAAAGAAGAGTTAAGAGCTCGGGTCATACAAAACATAACCCTTCTGGATAGAGGAATATCCTAGATGAACAGCAGGAATAGCTCTAGGGCAGAACTTATCTGTGTTCTTCAGATTTGTTACATAACACAGACTCCCAAATACTCTGAGATGTTGTAAAGAAGGGGACTTATGAAACAACTTTTCAAAAGGAGATACACCCTTCAGTACAGTAGGTAGCCTATTCAAAATGTACACAGCAATAGTAACACATTCTCCCCAAAATTTTAGGGGAACACAAGACTGAAACCTTAAGGCTCTAGCCATATCAAGAATAGATCTATGTCTTCTTTCAACTCTGGCATTTTGTGAGTAGTGTATGCACAAGAACTTTGATGAACTATGCGCTATAAATGTAGAAGTACTGTGACTTGGTTGTTAAAGAATTTAGTACCATTTCTGACCTCATACACATGACACTGCAGTGAAACTGATTTTTGACTAATAACAGAAAATTTCTCAAGATCACAATAGATTATGCCTTGTAATTCATTAAGAAAAGCCAGATAAACCTTGAGTAGTCATCCACTAAAGTCATAAAATACCTCTTACCATTATGAGTAGGTACTCTGTATGGCCCCCAAGCATCATCATGCATGAGATCAAATGTATTAATAGAACATGCATTACCGGAAGGAAAAGGAATTCTTGTTTGCTTAGCAACAGGACAAACTGTGCAGAAATGCTCCTTCAACTGAACATTAGGCAGCCTTTCTATTTTCTTTAGAACTCTTAAAGGTGCATGGCCTAACCTCTTATGCTACAAGAAATTATCATCTAGATGTTCAGTAGAATTCTTATTTTTAGTACTAGCATTATTTGTTTAGGACTCACTAACAATAGTATTTACAAGAGACCATGATCCTCTTTACCAATCCTCATCACCTTCCTAGTGAAGAGATTCTGAAATATGTAGAAGTCAGGAAAGAAAGCTATCATCCATCTTAGCTCTTTTGTTGTTTTTGACACTGACATCATATTAAACTTAAAATCTGGAATATGAAGTACATGATGTACTGATTTATCCTTAAACAATGATAATAACCTTTTCACCATTAGTAAGTTGAACTGAGTTTTGACCACTATCTGATAATTTTCAAATGTTGCTCAGTAGATTCAAGTTGTGAGCCATATAATTGGTAGCACCTGTGTCTATAATCCAATTATTGCTCAACAGATGAGACATGAGAGTTGTTATGGTACCTATAGTGTTCATTGTTGCAGAGTTAGCCATAGTTTCAACCTGCTTTCCTTTATTCAACATCTGTAGGATCTGATTGTATTTATCTCGAGTAAAGAAAGGTGCTGACGAGACACCTGTTGTTGTTGAAGAACAACTAGTTGCTGAACCATATAATGGAACCATATTAGCAGCACCTCCTTGTTGGTTGGATGAATCAGATGCTATGCTAGCAGTGTGTGCATATGCACCTTTGGAATCAGGAGTACCTCCCCCTCCTTTCTTGCCTCTAAAATTAGAGCTGTAACCATGAAGTTTATAATAATTGTCTCTAGTGTGACCTTTAATATGGCAGAAGTCACACTAAAGAGATGACTTTCCAAAGTTGTTTCTGGGCTTATAGCCAAGATTGTAACCACCAGTAGGGGCTCTATTACTCAGTAGAGCTGTAGGATCACCAACACCAACAGTAGCATTGTTTCTTCTCTGACTTTCCACATTAATGACCATTGCATACGCCTGGTTTATATTAGGTACTGGTCTAGTCATGAGAATTTGATGCTTAGCATTATCAAAAGTATCATTTAACCCCGTAAGAAATTGATACAACTTTCGAAGCTGATAATGTTCTGCATTTTGTTTAGATTCTGGATAACAAGATGAAGAGGAAGGAACTAAAGCCTCATAGTCATCCCACAATTCTCTAAGTCTTGAAAAATATTCAGACACAGATAATAGACCTTGTGTTAGCTTCCCAATTTCTTTGTGCAAGTAGAAGGATCTAGATGCATTGATCTTATCAGACCTTTCACGAAGGTCTTCCCAAACCTTGTGAGAATCAGAAGCGTATATCAGAAAACTATGAAAATTTGGAGCCACATTGTCCATTATCCAAGCTAGCACAATCGCATTACATCTATCCCATAGCTCATATAAACTTGGATCAAACACGTGTTTTCTCCAGGTTCCTAACACAAAACCTAACTTGTTTTTTACCATGCAATACAATTTTCATAAATCTACTCCACAATGAATAATTCTCTGAACCTCGAAGTTGAATTAAAACGAGAACTGTACCTTGTGTATCAAACGGGTGGATATAGAGAGGGTGATTGTGATGAACTAGGTCTACATTTGATCATGTAGTGTTGGAGTGGCTAGGGCAGAGGAAGTAGTTTCTTCGATAGTCATCGTATTAATCAATTGGAATGTCTTCAAAAATCAACAATTGAGATTGAAATTTTCAGTGAATCGAGATTCAATCACAGAGAAATTATCGTCGTAGATCATAGATTCGAATTCGAGCTCAATTTGTGAGAATTTTCTACTTACTTCTCTTCGCAGCAGACTTCTCCTAATTGCTGAACCAGGTAACTTCGCCGTAACTCTGATACCATGTTAATGGAGGTCAACTATGGAGATGAGCAGAAGAGGAAATGAGACGAGAGAGAGGAGGAAGAGAAATGCATTCTCACTAAATCAATTATGATCTACAAAATCAGGAAATGAAAATAAACCTCCGTATTTATACACATGGCTAACTAACTAACCAATTTGTTAACTTAATCCTACACTAATGACAACTCATTAACAGCTGACATACAACTATACAACTATTTCTAACTACCAGCCTCAACAAGAAGTACGGCCAGACGGACTCCCTCTATAAATTGAAAAGACGAGCTCCTAAAATTCCACAGCTAGCTATTTCTGCCAAAACATACATACCAATGCTTCTCTTTAAAAATATTTTTTTCCTTTAATATGCTGGTTTTTCAACATAGTCAATACGCTGGCTTTGAATATAAAGTTTCATCCTTGAAAAATGAAAAAAGATCAAAGACAAGCTGCTACGTAAAATGTGCAAATGTAGGGTTGTCTTCAGTTAATTCTTCTTCTCAATACTCTTTACCTAAAGCAGCCACTGACTTTGTAGCTAAGGAACCTTGTAATGGTATTGGAATTGTGGAGTTTTTTGAAGGGAAGAACCTTCTTGTCACTGGTTCCACTGGATTCCTTGCAAAAGGTTGTTTCCTTAAGTGTAATTTTCTTTTTTACAATCACATATTTTCTTCGGCCTAATTTATATGGTGGTATTTGACTTGGTGTGAAGTTCTTTTTAAGAAAGAAAGGAATACTTGTAATACTTATGGTGGTATTCGACAATAATCACCTCCGTCGCCAGCCTCCACCACCAACTATGTACCAGCCATCACTAAACTAATCACAATTAACATTGGTTCGTCACCGTTGATACCACAACCTCTATATTTTTTACCTGAAAAAAGGGCTAAATTTCAATTACTAATTGCAAATCTGACAAGTTCTGACTTTTTTTCTCCATATTTTCAGGTACACTACTCGCAAATTTTTAGCGTCCAAGTTGTGAGAAATGTCTAAGTTGGGGGAAGTGTATATCGAAATATCCATCATTTAATCATGGTTAAAACCTTATTTTAATTAAGTAAATCAACATCATTGATATAAAAGTAGAATATGTGTCACAAAAAAGAGAAATGGAGAAAACACGAAATAGAGAGGAGCCAAATCCATATTTATAATTTGCTAGGAGTAATATTTCTGATTTTTCATTGATATTTTTCTCTCTCCCTCACACAAATTAGGGTACTTGAGCCTTTAATTTTCTTCTACGGGAAAGGACACCTCCCATATGTTCTTGCTGATCCTGATTGTCTAGTTGATGTGGTAATATCCAATAAATATTATTTTTAATATTGCCACTCATTACAGATGTCCAACAATTAGATTTTGCAAAAATAATATCAAAATATTAATGTATATTTTTTTCTCTCTCATTTTATGTAATACTTTTTCTTTTTTATTAATCTGGCCCAAAATAAATAACATACTTTTATATTTAAGATAATTTAATTTTAAACTTTCGATTTATCACTAATGGGATGATTTATAGCCACACAAATATTTACACCTTGTTTTAATCACAATTGTTCCAAAAAAAAAAAAGATTCTTAAATTTAATAGGTAGCTAGTCAATATCACACATAAAATGAGACAGAAGGATCAGAAAATAATTATGTAATGCCTTTTCTTACCATGACCAAATATCTTTTTATCATCTCTTCAAAAATATAACTGAACATTGGTCTTTTTTATTATAATTATTGGTATATCATATTTGTATTATCTGACTATTTTTTTCTTAATTGATTTAGGTTCCTATTGATATGGTTGTAAATGCAACAATGGCTGCAATTGCAAAGCATGGATATTTACTAAATCCAGAACTAAATGTCTATCATTTAGCATTAATGCCTGTGAATCCTTTATCATACTCTCAACTTTTTGATTATAGCTATGAATTTTTCCATTCATTTCCTTTTATTAACTCAAAAGGAAATAAAGTGAAGGTTAAGAAGATGAAATACTTTGACAAAATATCAGCCTTCTCAAATTTTATTTGGGAGGAATTGTTCAGGCAAAATGGTCTACAAGATTTAACTGAAGAAGAAATTACAAAATTTCAAAGGGTTTTTAAAAGGAAGGTGGAATACCTGAAGCAGTTCAGCAAATTATATGAGCCATACCTATTCTACAAAGGATGGTATGACATTTTCTTCTCTTAAATACGCGAAAATTATAAGAGTAAAGTCATAAAATTATTTCTTGTCGCATTAGAGTAACCAAGCTATGTGTGAGTTACTCAAAAAGTATTACGAATGACTAGAAAGTCAAATTTTTAAATCGGATTAGTTGCTTGCCACGTCAGCATGTGCGAGTTATTAAATTCCATGTCTTGTATCAAAGTTAGACAACTATTAGTAATTCGTGAGCATAGCCTTATAATAAGTTGTTATCACATAGGGAGTAAATTTATCGGTTGTCGTCCAATTTTGAGTTTATCATATAAAAATAACTTTTTTACTTTTTTGTCACATAAAAACCATCCAACTTAAAGTTTATTATACAAAAGTTAATTACTTTTCTATTTTTTGGAGTGCCATGTCATATTAAGCTAGCTATTTTTAAGTGCCACATTATATCAGGTACATATAAATTTCTGATGCGATTTACTTCTTAGTTAATTTGGCCCAAATTGGATAATTTTAAGGTGACAATAAATCAAAAAGTAATTTTTGTGTGATAAACTTAAAGTTGGATGACTTCTATATGAACTTTTTTATAATAAACTTAAATTTGGATGACCATGGATGAAAAGGGAAAAAGGCAATTTGATATAGCTACAGGTATTATATATTTAACTAATTAATGAAACATGAGACCTAGATGTGCAATTACAGTTTAGAAGATATGAAATAAATAGACTACATTGTGCTTTTGACTCATTTACTTTTCTCTTTTGCAAGGTTTCACAATGGCAACAGGCAAAAACTAACGGAAGACATGTCAGAAGAGGAGAAAACAAGCTTCGAGATTGATGTGGGAAAAATAAATTGGAGGGATTACTTCCTGAAAATTCACATTCCTGGTGTACAAGAAAATGTATTGAAAAGCAAAAGAGTACCTTAGCTTGTTAATTATCTGCATATAATTAAAACAATGTGTGAGCTTTGAGCATTCTCTTGTTATTTTAGAGGGACGACACTCTTTGCTTTTTATTTGTTGTTGAAACTGTTGTTTACTTGAGTAAACATCTTGAGAAAAGTGGAAACACTAAAAAAGTGTATTCTGATGCACAAAATATTTTATATTCACGCAAGTTACGGTGAAGGATCACAATCAAGGGATGTGACGTCACGATCCAAACATTCCTTCGAAATACATCGTGACGGCACCTAGTCTCTACGACTAGGTTGTTAAATTATATTCTAAAGTTTCAATGATGACAATGATATCTTATTTTAGGTTGTAAGTTTGCAAGAATCAAAACAAGAATATAAATGAGAAGATGTCCAAAGGGTTGCAGGAATCAAAATAAGCAAAAAGGGAAGAATTCAAATGAGAAGATGTCCAAAAATATGATTGTTGAATTAATGGTCATGTAAAAGGAATCTCATTATAGCACATCTATTCGGCCTAAATCAAATGAGATCAGATTACTAATCAAGGAAGCATTTGCCAAAAAATATTTTGTATCCATAAATACGCTCAATCAAGGCTTAAATGTCTCCTCAATATAATCCTGTGACAAGAAAAGTCACGATCGAATCCGGCCCCTCCCAAAAGCAAGATTCGAAGAGGCACCCCTTGGGTCAAATCCTTTTGAAGATCTTGTGCCTTTATTTTCAGTCAAGACTCAACGACTCTCTCCTCTCCTATAAGAAGGCTGCTAAGATCAAATGGAATACTTGTGCAACTACACACATTATTTTCTAAGTTTCTCTACTTCTTAGCCTAAACATTGTAATCTTTAATTTATCAGTGTCTCAAAAGATAGGAAGAATTAGAACAGAAAAGAGAGTTGTACTATTCAGAATTCACTGTTGCCATACTTCGTTGGTGGTGAACGAATCAAAAGTATCTGTTTTGTAATACTTTCAAGATCTAAAGGGAACCCTTGTGACCCAAGAAAAATTGGATGTAAGTATCACACCGGTACCGAACCAGTATAAAATTGTTGTGTCTCATTTACTTTTTATTTACTATTATCTTTCACTCTGCTCTTTGTTTAGTCAACTAAAATCATCGTTAGTCGACTAATTTTTAATAGACCAGAATTCATCCCCCTCTTGCACTTTCAATTGGTACCAGAGCAAGGCTCACAATCTCTACTTAACAACTGGTGAGAAAAAGATCATGCGGTCTAATACTGTTGTTGGTGTACTATTTCAAGAAGAAACCTCTGAGGTTCGACCTCTTTATTTCAACAGTCAACACTTTTCTCCCTGGAAAGTGTGTATGGAAACATACACAATGTCATATGATATTAAAGTCTGGCGTTTGATCAAAAAGGGAAATCTTCCAATCCCACCAAAGAAGGATGCAAATGGTCAAGTCATGGTATCAACCGATCCTCTTGACTTAGATGACTACACTAATGAACAAGCTATTGTCATAACTGTAAATGCCAAAGCAAAAAATCTACTGTACAACACTATCACTGGAGAAGAGTATGAAAATATATCAAGTTGTGAAACAGCCAAAGAAATATGGGACAAACTGGAGGTCACATACGAAGTAACTAATAAAGTGAAAGAAACTAGGATAAATCTTTTGGTTCGGGACTAAAAGCTATTTCAAATAAAGGAAGGAGAATCAGTGAAAGAAATGTTCTCTAGGTTCAGCAAAATTCTTGGAGATCTGAAATCTTTTGGTAGACCTATCAAGAGTGGTGAACATGTTAGAAATATTCTCAGGAGTTTACCTACCATTTGGCAGCCAAAGATCATCGCTCTGGAATGTCAGGATCTTGACAAAATTTCCTATGATGAACTTAGAGGTGATCTAATCGCTTTTGAGAAAACTCACTTGGATAGACAAATTCAAGAGAAGAAGAAAACCATTGCCTTTAAGGCAACTGTGGATGAAGAAGAAGAAGAAGAAGAAGAAGAAGAAGAAGAAGAAGAAGAAGAAGAAGAAGAAGAAGAAGAAGAAGAAGAAGAAGAAGAAGAAGAAGAAGGAGGAGAACAAGATGAAAACATTGCCATGCTCTCTCAAGTTGTAACAAGCATGATGAGGAAAAACATGAATAGCACGAGAGGGAAGCCTAACTTCAGGAAAGGAAGGATAAATATTGAAACTGATAAAAATGATGGAAAGTGCTACGAATGTGGAAACTTTGGTCATATTCAAGCTGACTGTCCTGAACTAAAGAAGAAACTCAACAGATCATGCGAAAGAAGAAATCCTTCACAGCTTGGAGGTGATGAATAAGAGTGTGATCATGAGGAAGTTGCTAATATATGTTTCATGGCTATAAATGAAAATGAAGATTCAGGAGAACTTGGACTAATGTCAGATAGCAATGATGAGGAAGACGACTCAAGAGAACTTGGTCTTATGGAGGACGAAGGAGCTAGTGAGGTGCGTACTCCCTTATGCCCTAATTTTTATGAACTCCAAGAATTTGTTGATATTTTTGTTGCAAATATAGAAAGAGTTATGAACGAACTTAGAAAGATCAAGAGAGAAAATAAAGAGTGGGCCCTGAAACTGGAAGTATGTGAGATTGAGCGTGATATGATGCAGGATGAAGTAAATAAACTTCAACTTCAATTGAATGGATTGCAAATATCCACTAGTCCTAGCTCAGTTAAATCAAATCAGACTGCTCATCACAAACAGAATATTCTTGTTTGTTCCTTTTGTGGTAAAAATGGCCATAGTACTAACCAATGCAGGAACAGAATTAGAGCAGAACAAGGCTCTGGTAACTCTAATAGTCTGTCGTGTTTATATTGTGGTAAAAGGGGCCATACCTCAAATCATTGCAGATTCAAAGATAACCGAAGATGGGTCTAGAGACCTAAATCTTCAAATCAAACTAACACTCAACATTTTAACCATTCAGGACCCAAGCAGGCTTGGGTACCTAAAAACAAGTAATTTTGTTTTTCAGGAACACCGCAAGAAGAATCGAAAAGGAAAATGGTATCTCGACAGCGCATGTTTTAGACATACGACTGGTGACAAACAATTTTTCAAATCAGTCACCAAACTAGATGGAGGAACAGTTACCTTTGGAGACAAATCCAAAAGAAAATATAATTGGTGTTGGAAAATTTCATCTGAGCTCTACAGGTGATGTAGATGAAGTCTACCTGGTTGATGAACTTGGCTATAATCTTCTCAGCATTAGTCAACTATGTGACAACGACTATGAGGTTCGTTTTAAGAAACATGGCTTGTTTATAGAAGATGAATAAGGTAAAGTCATTTTTTCAGGTAACAGAGACAGAAATATTTATACTATCAAAAATTTAGATCATCTTGGGGATCAAATTTGTCTTACTTCCATGATTGATGATTCCTGGGTCTGGCATAGAAAACTTGGTCATGCCAGCATGCATACTATTCAAAAGCTTTCTAAACATGATCTTGTAATTGGTCTTTCAAAACTAGATTTTTCAAAAGATCATATTTGTGATGCATGTCAACTGGGAAAACAAACTCGTTCTTCTTTCAAAATTAAAAACATTGTTTCCACCTCTAAACCTCTTCAATGGTTGCATATATATCTATTTGGTCCTACTAGAACTGCCAGTGTAGGTTGTAGGAAATATGCTTTTGTCATTCTAGATGATTTCTCTAGATTTACCTAGGTTATGTTTCTAAGTCACAAAGATGATTCTCTAAAAAATTTTGAAGTTTTCTGTAAGAAGGTTCAACGAGAAAAGGGATACTACACCTCTACTATCAAGAGTGATCATGGAGGAGAATTTGAAAGCAGAGATTTTGAAAACTTTTGCAATGATCAAGGAATCTCTTGAAACTTCTCTTTACCAATATCACCATAGTAGAATATAGTTGTAGAGTGTAAAAATAGAAATTTACAGGACATGACAAGAATCATGATTGTCGAAAACTCTTTACCTCATCATTTCTGGGCAGAAGCTGTAGTACAACATTTCACATTATCAACAGATATCTGATTCGACCAATTCTCAAAAAGACTCCTTATGAGCTATGGAATGGTAAGAAATCTAATATCAGCTATTTTCACCCTTTTGGATGCAAATGTTTTATCCACAACAATGGATAGGACAATTTGGGTAAATTTGATCCTAAGAATGATGAAGGTATATTTCTTGGATACTCTCCTTCAAGTAGGGCATATAGAGTCTACAATAAAAGAACTTTGTGCATTGAAAAATTAATTCATGTTGTTTTGTTGACACTAACCCTCGCCCAAGGAATAAAAAAGTTCCCGAAGATGAGGAAATTTCTTTTGTCCCTAAATCTGTTATTGTAGGAAAGGATCATCAAAGTGAGTCAGTTGTTCAACAGACTCAACCAGATGAAGAACCCGCAGAAGATCTCGAACTGTCTCAAGCAGATCAGTCGACTAATGAAGAAAGAGAACCTTCCTCAAACACTCCAAATTAATGGAAAAGTGAACCTGGGTATCCCCACAAATTCATTATAGGAGATCCACGGGAAGGAATCACTACAAGAAGGTCAAAAAAGAAAAAATCTCATGTAGCTCTTATTTCTCAACTTGAGCCAATAAAAGTGGATGAAGCTCTCAAAGATATTCACTGGATAAGTGCTATGAAAGAGGAACTAGATCAATCTGAAAGAAATAAAGCATGTGAATTGGTTCCAAGACCTTCAAACTCCTCTATCATTGGAACTAAGTGGATATTTAGAAACAAATTGAATGAATCAATTCATGTGGTTCGAAATAAAGGAAGATTGGTTGCTCAAGGATACTCTAAGCAAGAAGGAACCGACTATGATGAAACCTTTGCGCCTGTAGCAAGACTCGTATCCACACGAATATTACTTACTTTTGCTACTCACAAAGGATTTAAGCTATTTCAAATGGATGTTAAAAGTGCGTTCCTAAATGGTTACATTTATGAAGAAGTATATGTGAAGCAACCACCAGGATTTTCAAACGCCACCTTTCCTAATCATGTATACAAACTGACTAAAATATTGTACGATCTCAAAACAAGCTCGTCATGCTTGGTATGAATGGTTAAGTTCTTTTATTCTAAATCAAGGGTTCAAAAGAGGTAATATCGATACAAATCTTTTTATTAAGTATTCCGATCCAGGTAATCTTATTACTCAAATCTATGTAGATGATATTATTTCGGGTAGCTCTAACTCTGTTCTTTGTGAAGAATTTGATCCTTCTACGAAAGGAGAATTCCAATTGAGTATGATGGGAGAACTAACATTCTTTCTCGGACTTCAAATCAAATAGTCTTTTAAGGGGATTTTCATTAGCCAAACCAAGTACACTAAGGATCTTATCAAAAAGTTTTGCATGAAAAATGCAAAGTGAATTGGCACTCCAATGAGTCCAACAACAATGCTCGATGAAGATAGCAATGGAAAAAAGATTGATGAAACCATGTATAGAGGAATGATTGGATCCTTATTATACCTCACTGCTAGTCGACCGAATATTATGTTCAGCGTGTGCAAATGTGCAAGATTTTAGTCGGCTTCTACGAAATCCCATCTTTCTGCTGCTAAGCGAATTATTAGATATTTACTTGGTACCTCTGAGCTAGGATTATGGTATGATCATTCCAACAATTTTTCTCTACGAGGCTTCCCAGATGAAAACTTTGTAGGTGACAAGATTGACAGAAAAAGCACAAGTGGCACGTGTCAACTTTTGGGAAAGGCTTTAGTATCTTGGCATAGCAAGAAAAAAATCGTGTTGTCTTATCAACAACTGAAGCAGAATACTTAGCTGTTGGAAGCTGTTGTACACAAGTTCTATGGATTATACATCAACTTCTTGACTATGATATATCTCTTACCTCTACTCCTATATTTTGTGATAATAGTAATGCTGTCTATTTATCAAAGAATTATGTGCATCATTCTAGAGCAAAGCATATAGAAATAAGCATCATTTTATCCGTGATCATGTTGCTAAAGGTGATATTATTTTAGAATTTATTAGTACTGATTCTCAACTTGCTGATATTTTTACAAGACCACTTTTGGAAGAAAAATTTTGTTTTCTTCAAAAAAAGATTGGCATTGTGCCAAATTTGTAAATCAAATCTTTTACCGTGTTCTAAAATACTTTATTTCCTTAAGTATATGTGGTTTAATTAATTTTTATGTAAGTGTAGTAATTTCTTCTTCATCAGTACCGCCGATCAGTCACTTCAGAAGCATCACTTCCTTCTGAACCTTCCTTTTCCTTTAACCAAGGCGTCCCTTCGTTCCTCCAAAAATCACTAATAAAAACCCCTCCTTCTCTATTACTCTCCTCATTCTCATCAATAAAAACCTCTCACCATGGCCAAAATAAAACCCTCTTCTTCCACTGCAACCAGACGCAGTCGAAGATTTCAAAAACTCCTCAACCCTAAAGAACCTATGGATGTGGATTCGTCCAATGACTCAGATTTCCTCAGAACGGACAATGAAAGTAGTGAATCATCCAAAAATCCTCCCATTTGCTAGAAAAAGGCAGGCAAAATACCTATGGAACAAACCCCCAAAAAGGCTGCAAGCAAGAAAGGAAAAGCGGAGAACAATGATTTTGATCCTGAGGACAAGCTAATCTTTTATCCCCCCCAGTGAAAAATCGAGGTTTGAGTCCTACAAGTCAAAATCTATAGCTTATGGACACTCTGTAAGTATCTCTCATGAAAAATCTCCAGTGTGATGTGACGGCTATATTTGATTTTCAGCACCTTTCTTCTCTGTTTGATACCATTGGAAACTCTGTTTAAGCGGAACCAGTTAGGATGTTTTATGCCAACTTCTTTGTGAAGGATAAAGATGATTTTCAATCCATGGTATTAGGCACTAGAATTGTTTTTGATTCTTATCAATTTGAAAAGATTTTCTCTGCTAAATTTAGTGGGTTTGATGTATTTATGCAAAATACGTGGCCAAAAGACTTTGAAGTTCCCTTTGATGAAGGAAAAACCTTCTTGTCTGATAATCCTCCTGATATTGGTCCCAAGAACCTTAAGTTTGAACATCGTGTCTTGGCCCACTTGATTGCTACCACTCTTTTTCCTAGAACTGGGTCCCTTGGCTCTTTGTCCCTAGAGATGTTTTTGTGCTTTATTGTCTAGTTAACAATAAAAGACTAGATTGGTTTGTGTGGATTCGCCAATATATGCTTGAAATGAATATGGGACATATCTTCTTCTGTTGCATGTTTACCATATGGTCTTCTCATCTCACATATTCTCGAAGTCATGAAGGTAGATTTGGCACGCTTTACACCCAAGCACATTTCAAGCACTTATGATAAGACAACTTTTTCGATGATGGGGTACACCTTGGGTGATGATGGATGGGTTAAGCGCGCCAAAGCTGAAAGAATTCCAATGCCAATTGAAGTTCAAATTGAACAACCAGCATCTCAGTCGACTGCCTCTCAAAATCTTCAGCAAATTTGACACTAACTAGATCGGGTAAAACTGCTACTGGTTGAGAAGAAGGAATAGGTAGACAAAATCAGGGAAGTTACTAAGGAGATAGGTACAGATGTGGCTAAGCTCAGAATGAATATAGGAGCCACACAGAGACAAGGAACCAAGTATTTCAATTCCATGAGTGAAAAGATGGACATGCTTGTCAAAGATGTTGAAAATTCCTATGACTCCTTCTGCACCAAAGTGATAAACAGTCTCAAGTACTTCCTGGGAAGAAGTTAATCTGATTCTGTGTGATGGTGTTACAAACAACTTTTTTTGCTTCTTCTTGCTTGTTGGTGGTTTCTTTAACACTCTTTCTTTTGCTTGGGTATATACTATTTATGCCTCTACTGAAGGCACTACTTTTGCTGCTTTGACTCCATAATTATTATGTATATTATTTCCTATATTAGTTGCCTTGTGTGTTTTATTTCCTTTTTAATTGATGTCAAAGGGGGATAAAATGTAAATAACTAAACCACTAAGGAGGAGACAACACTTATTCGGGGGAGATGGAGATGACATCAACTCAGGGGGAGCAACTTATTAAAATGAAAGTCTCATAATTAATGTTTACTTCTCTCTTGATTGTCATCATCAAAAAGGGAGAGATCGTTAAGTATATTCCAAAGTTTCAATGATGAAAATGATATCGTATTTTAGTTTGCAGTTTTGCAGGAATCAAAACAAGAATACCAATGAGAACCTGTCCAAAGGGTTGCAGGAATCGAAATAAGCAAAACGGAAAGAATTCAAATGAGAAGATGTCCAAAGATATGATTTCTGAATTAATGGTCATGAAAAAGGAATCCCATTATAACACATCTTTTCTGCCTAAATCAAAGGAGATCAGATTACTAATCAAGGAAGCCTTTTCCAGCAAATATACTGTATTCATAAAAAGCTCAATCAAGTCTTAAATGTCTCCTCAATATAAGCCTGTGACAAGGAAAGTCATGATCGAATCCGTCCCCTCCCAAGAGCAGGATTCGAAGATGCACCCCTTGGGTCAAATCCCTTTGAAGATTTCATGCCTCTATTTTCGATCAAGACTCAACGACTCTCTCCTGTCCTATAAGAAGGCTGCTAAGATCAAATGGAATATTTTTGCAACTACACACATTATTTTCTAAGTTTCTCTACTTCTTAGCCTAAACATTGTAATCTTTAATTTATCAATGTCTCAAAATATAGGAAGAATTAGAACAGAAAAGAGAGTTGTGTCACTATTCAGAATCCACTGTTGCTATACTTCGTTGGCGGTGAACCAATCAAAACCATATGTTTTGTAATACTTTCAAGATCTAAAGGGAACTCTTATGACCCAAGGGAAACTGGAAGTAAGTACCACACTGGTACCGAATAAGTATAAAATTGTTGTGTGTCATTTACTTTTTATTTACTGTTATATTTCACTCTGCTCTTTGTTTAGTCAAATAAAATCATTGTTTGTCGACTAATTTTTAATAAACCACAATTCACCCCCTAATCACGCTCAACTATGTCTTGTAGAAGACTAAGCGGGCGTTGCAAATATAATCCTGGGGTATTATGCCCAGAGTCGATCCCACAGGGAATTGACGTATCAAGCACGCTGTTAAAATACTACTCAGCTGTCACCTGATGTTATTTAAATTACTAATACTAAAGATTAAAACTAAAGATTAACTATGCTAAGGTATAAACAATTGTAATAAAAATCTAAGGTTATGGTTTCCCCCGCTGGTGAACTTACTTCTCGGATACTTCTTATAGCTTGATTAATCGTCTCTATCAATCATGAACACTCTATCTACCATAAATCTCTCTCAAGTAATTATGATAATTTACTAGACGCACTCTCTCAAGTTACGCTAGCTAGATTGCATTACAGTTCACTTAGATTGCACCCGAAGTATCGTTATCTCTAATCCAACCTCTAAACCCTCGGTTATGACTTTCGTCTATACTCTGGGAGTGGTGTTGTTCAAACAATTACCTAAATATGCACTCTCTCTCAAGTAGATACATAATAAATAGGAACAGCTAATTGAGGGCCCTTCAATCAACTAAAACAAGAACGTAGTTCAACAAATAGAGTTTAATCAACCAATCAAAGCTATATTAATATCACAATAAGTTTATTCCCCAACGGGTTCCACAAGAAATTAGCTAAACAAATTCATAAGAATAAAATCTAAAATAACTTGCATAATTAAACTACAAAGTAAAGAAGAAAATATGTACAAAGTGATGTTTTGTCTTTGATCCACACTCTAATCTCGAATCTCTGTCTATCTCTGTGTATCTCCCCTTGTAGTTGTGTTTTAGGAGTCTATTTATAGGTTTAGGGTGAACCCTAACCGTGTAGGAGACTTCTATTTCAATTAGAAAACACTTAAACCCGTCAAAACTCGATTTCTGAACGACTGGGGACCCTGGCGTTTGGACCCAAACGCCTGGCTAACGCCAGGCCAGGGCTAGCGTTTCAGCCCAACTGCCTGGCTAACGCCAAGGTAGGGCTGGCAATTCAGCCCAAACGCCTGGCTAACGCCTGGTAGGGTCAGTGTGTTTGGCTCTGTCGCCCGGCTATCGCCCGGGTGTCTCCTTTCGCGTATTTTTCGACGTATTTGCATCCTTTTAGCTCCGTTTCCATCTCCACTTCACCTACACATGAAATAAACTCCATTAAGCACATAAAAAGTGTAATTTTATCATTAATGCGCATAAAATGTAAGGTATATCACATGTTAAACTATGCAATTTAGTCTCGCATCAAGACCCCACACTTAAACCTTTGCTCGTCCTCGAGCAATCAAACTACACTCATGTACACAACTTT
>ML438037.1:34075-75927 GCA_005239525.1 Nicotiana knightiana
CCCCTCCTCTTGCACTTTCATAGGTAAGTCTAACAATTTATAGGACCAACAACATAAAAATAGGGTTTAAACTTCTAGCTGAAATAGATATTGAATAATAAAAACGATGCCTCTTGGCATGTACAACAACAAAACCCCGCTTACACAGCCTTCCCAAAACCCGGAATGTCATGAGTCACACGATATATATATAAAGTAAATAGCATCTCTATACATCGGAGTCTAGTAAAAACAATACAAAAAAAGTGTTTGACTTGGGGAATAGTAGAAGGGGACTCCGAGGTCTGTGGATGCGACAAATATACCTTGAAGTCTCTAACAGTTGCCTCGAACTCACGGATACTGCTACTGATAACGAGCAGCATAAGTCCAAAACTCAATCCGTTAAGCATCCGAAACACACCCGAGGCCCTCGAGACCTCAGCCAAACATACCAACCAGTCCTAAAACACCATACGAACTTAGTGGAGCCTCAAATCACAACAAACAACGCTAAAAAAACAATTAACCCTCCGATTCAAACTTAAAGAACTTAAAACTTCCAAATTTGACAACCGATGCCGAAACCTACTAAACCACGTCCGATTGACCCCAAATTTTGCACATAAGTCATAATCAACCTTACCGACCTACTCCAACTTCTTGAATTGGAATCTGACCCCGATATCAACAAGTCCATTACCAGTCAAAATCTCCAAAACTTTGACTTTCGCAATTTCAAGCCTAAATGAGCTACAGACCTCCAAAACACAATCCGTACATGCCCCTAAGTCCAAAATCACCCAACGGAGCTAATGGAACAGATGGAACGCCATTCCGAAGTCGTCTCCACACAGTTCTGACTACTGTCAAAATCATAAGACTTAAGCTTCCGTTTAGGGACTAAGTGTCCCAAAACACTCCGAATTCACGACCAACACCTCCCGGCGAACACATAGGCAGAAAATGATACGTGGAAATCAAAAGACAAACCGGGGATCGGGGCTATAACTCTCAAAACGACTGCCTTGGTCGTTATATCCTTCCCCTTAAAACAATCGTTCATCCTCGAACGAGTATAGAGACATACCTGAAGTTGTGAAAAGATGAAGATATCGGCTGCACATATCCTGCTCGATCTCCCAAGTTGCCTCCTCGACCGGCTGACCCCTCCACTGAACCTTCACAGAAGCAATGTTCTTTGACCTTAGCTTTCTGACATGCCTGTCCAAAATAGCCACTAGCTCCTCAACATAAGATAAATCCTTATCCAACTAGACCGAGCTGAAATCCAACACATGGGTCAGATCACCGTAATACTTCCGGAGCATAAAAAATATGGAATACCGGATGAACCCCTGCTAGGCTAGGAGGTAAGGAAATCTCATAAGCAACCTCCCCAACACGCCACAACACCTCAAAAGGACCAATGTACCTTGGGATCAACTTGCCCTTCTTTCCAAACCTCATAACGCCCTTAATAGGCGATACCCGAAGCAAGGCCCGCTCTCTAACCATGAATGCTACATCGTGAACCTTTCGGTCTGCATAACTCTTCTGTGTGAATTAGGATGTGCGAAGTCGATCCTGAATCACCTTCACCTTATCGAGGGCATCCTGGACCAAATCTATACCCAAGAATCTAGCTTCGCCAGCTCGAACCATCCCACTGTGGACCGACACCGCCTCCCATACAGAACCTCATGCGGTGCCATATGGATGCTCGATTGACAACTGTTGTTGTAGGAAAACTTTTCAAGTGGCAAGAGCTGATCCCACAACCCTCCAAACTCCATCACACACGCACGAAACATATTCTCTAATATCTGAATAGTGCGCTCGGACTGTCCGTCCGTCTGAGGGTGAATGCTTTTCTCAGCTCCACTCTAGTACCCAACTCATGTGTACGACCCTCCAGAACTGTGATGCAAACTGCGTACCCCGGTCAGAGATGATAGATACCAGTACGCCATGATGATCTCGCAGATGTAGATTCGATCCAGCTACTCGGAAGAATATGTAGTCATCATAGGAATGAAATGAGCTCACTTGGTCAGCCAATCCACAATCACCCAAACTGCATCAAATCTCCGCTGAGTCTGTGGGAGTCCAACAACAAAATCCATAGTGATCCTCTCTCATTCCACTCCGGAATCTAACTTATAAAGCAACCATCCCGGCCGCTGATACTCATACTTCACCTTAGGCACCAAGCCACATACTCCACTACGTCATTCTTCATCCTCCTCCACCAATAATGTTGCCTTAAGTCCTGATGCATCTTCGCGGCACCCGGATGAATGGAGTACCGTGAGCTATGAGCCTCCTGAAGAATCAACTAAGGCAAACCATCTACATTAGGCACACATAGCCTGACTTGAATCTTCATTGCGCCATCATCCCTAATAGTGACCTCCTTAGCATCACTGTGCTAGACCGTGTCCTTAAGGACAAGAAGATGGGGATCATCATACTAATTCTCCCTGATACGATCATAAATAAAATACCAAGAAACCACACAAGCCAATACTCAACTCAGCTCAGAAACATCCAATCTCACAAACTGGCTGGAAATTGACTGCACATCCAATGCCAATGGCCTCTCTGCAGCTGGAAGATATGCCAAACTCCCAAACTCTCCGCCCGAAGACTCAAAGCATCAGCCACCACATTGGCCTTCCCCGGGTGGTATAAAATTAGTATATTATAGTCCTTAAGTAGCTCTAACCACCTCCGCTGATGAAAGTTAAGGTCCTTTTTATTGAAAAAATTCTACAAAATCCGATTATTGGTGTAAATCTCACAAAGTAACACCCTATAAATAGTGCCGCCAAATCTTCAAGGCATGAAACAATAGCTGCTAACTCAATGTCATGGACATGATAGTTTTCTCATGCACCTTCAACTGTCTGGATGCGTAGGCAATCACCCTACCGTCCTGCATCAACATCGCGCCAAGACCAATCCGCGATGCATCACGATATATAGTGTAGGCCCCGGAACCTGTAGGCAATACCAATCTCATGGCTGTAGTCAAAGGTGTCTTGAGCTTTTGGAAGATCTCCTCACACTCCTCTGTCTACTTGAATGGAGCACCCTTCTAGGTTAGCCTAGTCATAGGTGCTTCAATATATGAGAATCCTTCTACAAAAAAACGATAATACCCCGCCAAGCCAAGAAAACTACGGATCTCTATAGCTTATGACGGTCTAGGCCAACTCTGTACTGCTTTCACCTTCTTCGGATCTACCTTGATTCCATCACTCGATACTACATGACCCAAGAATGCCACTAAGTCTAGCCAAAACTCACACTTCAAAAATTTTGCATATAACTTCTTTTCTCTCAAAGTCTGAAGCACAGTCTTCAGGTGTTGCTCATGATCCTCCCGAGTCTGGGAGTACACCAGAATGTCGTCAATAAATACAATGATGAAGGATTCAAGATAAGGTTAGAACACACTATGCATCAACTGCATAAAAGTTGCTGGGGAATTGGGTCCTGAAAGCTATCTTCGGGATATCTGGCTCCCAAATCTTCAACTGATGATAGCCTGAAGTCAATCTTGGAAAAAACCTTGGCACCCTGTAACTGATCAAATAAGTCATCAATACGAGGAAATAGATACCTATTCTTCACGGTAACTTTGTTTAGGTGGCAATAATCAATATATATACGCATAGAACCATCATTCTTCTTCTTCACAAACAAGACCGGAGCATCCCAAGGTGACACACTGGGCCGAATGAGGCCCTTATCAAGAAACTCCTAAAACTGCTCCTTCAACTCTTTCAACTCAGGAGGAGTCATACTATATGGAGGAATAGAGATAGGCTGAGTACCCGGCGAAAACTCAATGCCGAAATCAATATCTCTGTCGGGCGGCATGCCTAGAAGATCAGCTAGAAACACATCTGGGAAGTCCCTCACTACTGGAATTGATTCAAGTGTAGGGGTATTAAAACTGACATCCCTCACATAAGTTAAATATGTGTCACACCCCTTCTCAACAATTCGTTGAGACTTAAGAAATGAAACAACTCTGCTGGGAGTATACTCTATGGTACCCCTCCACTCTAATTGTGGTAAGCCTGGCATAGCCAACATCACGGTCTTAGCATGACAATCAAGAATATCATAATGGGGCGAGAACCAGTCCATGCCCAAGATAACATCAAAGTCTACAATGTTGAGTAATAATAAATTGGCTCTGGTCTTAAAACCATTAAGAGCAATCAAAAACGACCAATACATGCGGTCCACAATAAGATAATATCCCACAAGAGTAGACACATAAATAGGGTAACTCAAATAATCCCGAGATACGCCCAAATGTGGGGCAAATAAGAGGACACATAGGAATACGTATAGCCTGAGTCAAATAATACCAACGCATCTCTATGATAGACTGGAACAATACATGTAATGGCATAGTCGGAAGCAACTTCCTATGTACGAGCCGAAAGAGCATAATACCTTGCCTGGCCTTCCCCTCTAGGGCGATCTCGACCTCCCCAGCCTCCACCTCGAGCTGGCTGAGCAGGTGGGGCGGTAGCTGGTGCTAGAATCATAGCTTGAGGACCTGGTGGAGCACGTGGTGGATAAAAAGTCTATGGAGGTGCACCCCTCTTGAGTCTGGGGAAATCCCTGACCATATGGCGAATGTTGCCATACTCTAAACAACCTCTCGGAGGGCGTGGCTGCTGGACTGGCCACTAAAAGAACCCGGAACATGAGGCACACTAGATACTGGCGGTGCATAATAAGGGTCTTGGGGCCTAGAAGGGGATGGAACACCACTTGCGGCTGGAAGAGTTGAATGAATGGGGCGACTCACATAACCTCTACCATGTCGAACTGCAGTTGGGGCACGATTACCACTATAAGTTCTTGACTCTCGAGACCTCTTGGCCTTTTTCTCCTCCCTGTCCTGGGCAAGCATGCCCTCCAATATCCTGGTAATATTCACAACTTACTGATAAGAGATATCTATCTCTAACTCCATGGCCATACTTATCCGGATGCTGGGGTGGAGTCCCTCAATAAAATGTCGAACCCTCTCCCAAACTATGGCAACTAAGGCCGATGCATGTCGGACCAAATTACTAAAACGGACTGCATACTCTAACACCGGCATAGCACCCTGGCGCAACTGCTCAAACTCCATGTGCCATGAATCCCTAAGGCTCTGAGGGACATACTCTCTCAAAAACATTTCCGAGAACTGAGTCCATGTAAGTTAGGCTACCTCGTCCGGACTACTCAACTCATAAGCATGTCACCACTGATAGGTGCTCCTCTAAGCTGGAAAGTGGTAAAAGAAACCCCACTTGTCTTAGCTACTCCCATAGTATGGAGAATACGATGACACTCCTCCAAAAAACCCTAAGCATCATCTATAGACGATCAGCTGAAGGTAGGTGGGTGGTACTTCTTGTACCTCTCAAATCTGAGATGTTCCGCCTCAGAAGCGGATGTAATCTCATGCTGAACCGCAGCTACTGGTTGTATATGAATGAACTCTGGGCCTGATCAACCTAGACCCTCTGCGCAGGAGTACGGGTTGCCAATGTTTGTGCCCCTCCCCCAACCTGAGATGTGGCGGGAGCTAATGGGATCAATCCAGCCTAAGCTAAGGTGTCGAACATGCTCTTGAACTGGGCTAGACTCTCCTGGAGGGCTGGTGCAGCAATAGGAACCTCTGGTTCCTGCTCTTCAGGTGCATCTGCTGGGGGCTCCTCTATCGCAGCTCGCGAGAGTGCTCTAGCTGCACCGTGTGGTCGTCCTCTACCCCGTCCCCGGCCTCTGGTGGCTCTAGCAGGGGCCGCAGGTTCCTGATCATCAGATCTCCCGGTACGGGTCCTCACCATCTGTGAGAAAGAATAAAATTGAGAAGTTTAGGATTTGATGCCAATAACTCACATGACAAGGAATCAAAAGAAATATGATTGTTCCTAACAGTTCCACAGCCTCTCGAAGATGAGTACGGATCCATACCGATCTGTGAGACTCTAATAAACCGACTTGTGACTCATGACTCCTATGAACCTAGAGCTCTAGTACCAACTTTTCACGACCCGAACATCCCTCCGAAACACGTCGTGACGGCACCTAGTCTCTACGACTAGGTAAGCCTAATAATTCACAGAGAATACTAATAAAAGAAAAATAGGGTTTAAACTTCTAGCTAAACTAGATATTGAATAATCAAAACAATGCTGCTCGGCATGTACAATAACCAAACTCCGCTTACACAGCCTTCCCAAAACCCGAAATGTCATGAATCACAAGATATAGAAAGTAAATAACATCTATACACACAGGAGTCTAGTAAAAACAATACAGAAAAGTGTTTGACTCGGGGAAGAATAGAAGGGGACTCCGAGGTCGGCAGACACGATAGATATGCCTTGAAATCTCCAACAGCTACCTCGAACTTACGGATACAACGGCTGATAACGAGTACCCAAATTTGCACATAAAACATGTGTAGAAGAGTAGCATGAGTACACCACAATTGGTACCCAGTAAGTACCAAGCCTAACCTCAGTCGAGTAGTGACAAGGTCAGGTCAGGCCCACTGGTATATATAGTAACAAAAATAGGAGAATAAGCAGTATAATAAGAGACTAAAGATCAACAAAGGAAAACACAATGAAATACATAATAGTACACAGAATTAAGTGACATGGGATATCCCGAGATACCGTCTCGTAGTCCCAAAAAGTAATTATGCAGGGAGAACTCCCGAGGTACTGCCTCGTAGTCTCAAAAGCAAATGTGTAGGGGGATCTCCCCTGGGATATAGTCCTGTAGTCCCAAAGCTAAATATGCACGGGGATTTCCTAGGATACCATCACGCAGTCCCAAAATTAAATATGCAGGGGGATCTCCGGGATACCGTCCCAAAGATAATACACAACGCAATCAATTTTAGACGATAAGTACAACAAGAGAATCTATGGTCTAGACTTGGTACAAGTCGGGAAAAGAAACAAGAAATTAATAGGAATGCTGCAAGAATTCAATTAAGCATTTAAAGCACATAATACTGTTATTTTGAGCTAATAGGATAACTACGCATGCTAGTATGTTCGATAAAGGTAAAAACAGGAAATTACTCAGTAAAAATCATGTTTTTCAACAAATAGTCTGTGTATGCACTCGTCACCTCGTACACAACGGACACATAGTAAAATCAGTACCAAATCCTAAGGGGATTTTCCCCACACAAGGTTAGGCAAGCCACGTACCTCGAACCAAGCTTAATCAATCGATAGGAATGCTCTTTCCAGAAATATCCAACTCCGAATGGCCCGAATCTAGCCAAAACCAATTAGATGCCATAAATATACCTTAAACAAACTAATCTAGGCAATGAAATCTAAGCTAAAGAGAGAAATTAGGAAATCGTCCCAAAAAATCTCTCGGGCCCACGTCTCGGAATCGGGTAAAAGTCACAAATATGAACACCCATTCACTCACCAGTCTAACCATACAAGAATTACTCGAATCATACCTCAAATCACCTTCCAAAACTCAAAATTATAGCCTATGAAGTTTCTACCATTTCCCCCCAAATTTCCACCTCAAACACCTAATTAGAAGACAAAAAATAACGATAGATTCATGAAATCAGCTCAATCCAAGTTAGAACCACTTAACCCAACAATTTCCTTGAAGAAGCCTCGAAAATTGCCTCCCACCAAGCTTTCACACTCCCAAAATCGAAATGGGAAATCAACCCTCGAAATCCCCCATTTCTGCCCAGTAAACTCGCTTCTACGAGCCTTTAACCGCACTTGCGCTACCGCACCTGCAGGAAATCCATCGATAGTGTGAAAACAACATAAATGGCCGTGACTTCATTTGCGAGCATTCGGCTGCACCTGCGAGCCCGCTCCTATGGTTGACTTCTGCATCTGCGGCCCCTGCCTAGGCCACCCATCTCTCTCTTGGGACCACCACTCTGTATCTGCGGATGCGCAGATGTGGCTCCTATCTTGCACTTGCGCTCGCGGACTCTCTTGACCAAAAGCGCACCTGCGCCCTTCACTCCGCACGTGCGAGTCTGCACCTGCGGTATCCCCACACATGTGTGACACACTAGAAACCAGTAAACTTCAGAAATTGCGTATGTCCAAGTTTCCATCCGTTAAGCATCTGAAACACACCCGAGGGCCCCGGGACCTCAACCAAACATACCAACCAGCCCTAAAATACCATACGAACTTAGTCAATTCCTCAAATCACACCAAGCAATGCTAAAAACACAATTCAACCTCCGATTGAAACTTAAAGAACTTGAAACTTCCAAATTCGACAATCGATGCCTAAACCTACCAAACCACGTACGATTGACCCCAAATTTTGCACACAAGTCATAATCAACCTTAAAGACCTACTCCAACTTCCAGAATTGGAATCCGACCCCGATATTAACAAGTCCACTACCAGTCGGAATCTCCAAAATTTTGATTTTTGCCATTTCAAGCCTAAATGAGCTACTGACCTTCAAAACACAATCCGGACACACCCTAAGTCCAAAATCACCGAACGGAGCTAACGAAACCGAAAGAACTCTATTCCGGAGTCGTCTTCACATAGTTCCGACGACGGTAAAAATCATAATACTTAAGCTTCCGTTTAGGGACTAAGTGTCCCAAAACACTCTGAAACCACGACAAACACCTCCCGACGAGACACATAAGCAAAAAAGACACGGGGAAACCAGTAGACAAGGGATCGAGGCTATAACTCTCAAAACGACCAGTCGAATCGTTACATGTGATGTAGGAAACCTACTCTAATGCAAGTATTAGCGGTTGATTCCACAAGTTCGAACTGTGGAAGTAACAACTAATTCTTGCATTACGGAAGATTGTCTGTATCACACCTCTTGGAGTATGACATTTTCTCGGATCCTGCATGAATACGGAATACTTTGTGCGCCGGTTTGTTAAAAAGTTGAAACACTACTAGGTTAATTTATGCAGGTTTAATTTAGCACTTACTACTTTCGTAGATATTGTAACAAATAGAAATTGCAAAGAACATATATTTGGAACATACTGAGCATGTATATATCATGGTATTGACCATTAAAGTGTTCCTTATTTAGTAGAACATAAGCATGTAAAAATTGCAAGATATTTTATGTGTTTCCTACAATATAATTGAAGCAAGAATTTACACTAAGAATACCAAATAAACACTAAAAATTCGATGGCATACACAAATAACGCATGTGTCTTGTGACTAATATAAAAATCACGTATGATAAAATCGTGGTTCCAAAAAGTTCTTTGTATTTGTAAACTACTTAGAGGTGAGGTTTTAATACATATTTTATAACAAAAAAAAGTATAAATAACATTTAACAATAACCCGTTTCGATTGAGTGGGTAGGATTACAAGAATACATGAAAAAGGAAAGAGTGATAACAAGCTTACATGTCAAAGGAAAGAAATGAGATTACATAAGGTTCAAGCTATTAAAAACTGGTCAAAATATTTGGTTATAAAAAACCCTACACCCAAACACCTTTCTTCGCATAATCTTTAAAGACTTTTTCTTCGTATAGAGGGTGAAAAAAGGCAAGAGATATGAAGTTGATATCTGAGTAATTGTCTAAACGCCTGTGTTATTTATCTGAGCTTTTATAGCTTTCAAATTAAAGAACCATTTTATGTTTGTTTATTAATTAGCGTCTCACTTATATGGAATTTATCATTTTTGCACAGGTTGAAGCATTTACAAAGAATTCAAGTTGTGGCTATGATGAGTACTCATGGTCAATTTGGCTGCACAACAGCACACCTTTCTCTCAATGAAGGATTTTAGAAAATGTTTGTTGAGTGTGCAGCCAAATTGATCAAGGACTTGAAACTGAAGTCACAGTCTGACCTCAAAGATGATTTAATGACGTACGCAAAATTTTCTATATATAAATATTTTGAAGAAATAAACAAATGAACAAATTATTATAATGTCAAGCTGTATCACTTTTATATTTACACCCATGTTTTTCATTTTTCTTATTGTATATATATACACACATACATATTTAATAAAAAAATTCGACAAAGTAGTATCACTTGATACCACTTAAGTCTAGGTGTATCCGCCCCTTATTCAGAATCTTGTAGCCCTCTATCCGGAAGAAATTAATAACCTAATTTTGTGTTAAGCACAGTGTTTTGTATGCATTAATATATAAACCCCTCTCAATGACATGGCTACGATGAAGGGAAATAGATCTAGCTCGACTAGCTTCTTGTTGTAATTAACTGGATGTACCTAGGTTGTTAACCTATTACATATTCTAGTGCAGTTAATAAATAATCCTATTCCGAAATATGTGTTATGTGTGTCTTTTATATTGTAATTAGCTGATTTTTTCAAAGTTAATTAGATCTTAAGGTTTGGTGATTACAGCTTTGAACTACGAGGAGTAGACTTTGCTCATTATTTGGACTTGTCTTTTTTTTTTTTTGAGTTCATAATTATAGCTTAGTTAAAACCAGTAGCCTAAAGTTTGGAAGTTTACTTTGAACTGTTGCAGCTCAACTTTAGGCTTGAAACGACACAGCCGGTCGTTTCGAGAGTTGTAGCCTCATTCCTCCACTTTCTGCTCCTTTTGAACTCTACATCTATAGTATGACTTACCTGGTTGTTTGGTTCAAGTCCGGAGATATTTCGGAGAGAAATGAGACACTTAGTCTCTTAATTGAAAGCTTAAGTACGAAAAGTTGACCGGATTTTGACTTATGTGTAAACAATCTCGAATTTGAATTTTGATGGTTTTGTTAGCTCCGTTGGATGATTTTGGAATTAGGAGCGTGTCGGGATTATGATTTGGATGTCCGTAGTAGAATTAGGTTTGAAATGGCAAAATTTGGAATTTTTATAAGTTTGACCGGGAGTGGACTTTTTGATATCAAGGTCGGATTGGATTTTCAAATGTTGGAGTAGATCCTCGGTGTCATTTGTGACTTGTGTGAAAGATTTGAGGTCAATCGGATGTGATTTGATAGGTTTTAACGTCGTTTGTAGAATTTTAAAATTTCAAATTGCATTAGGCTTGAATCTGTGTGCAATTCGTGTTTTTGATGTTGTTTGACGTGATTTGGGGTTTGACCAAGTTCGTAACATGATTTAGGACTTGTTAGTATGTTTAGTTGAGGTCCCAAGGGCCTCGGGTTGATTACGGGTGGTTAATTGAATTAGAGGGGCAGCTAAAGTTTTTGGTCACTACTGATGTTATCGCACCTGCGGAGTGGGCACAGCAGGTGCGAGCCCGCAGAAGCGAGAAGGAGCCCACAGAAGCGGGAGAGGAGGAAGCTGGGTAGAGGCCGCAGGTGCGAGATTTATTCTGCAGACGCGGCTCAAGGCACACACAAGCAGAAGAAGATGAGGGTTAGTAACCTCCGCAGAAGCAAATTTTTCCTCGTAGAAGTGAGCCCGCAGGAGCGAGATTTTGGCCGTAGGTGCAGAAGGCCTGGGCCGAAACTATATAACCGAGGTTCCGAGATTTTTCACCATTTCTAACATTTTGAGCTCGTATTTTGGAGATTTTTGAGAGGATTTTCAAGGGGATTCTTGAGGTAAGACCCTTGTCTTCATTTCTATTCAATAATTATATTTTCCCACTGATTTTACACCTAGTTGATATGTTTTTGAGGTGAAATTTGGAGGTTTGAGGCTAGGGATTTGGAGAGTTGATTTGTCAGGGTTTGAGTGGCAAAGTGATGTCAGATTTTGATAAATTTGTATGGTAGACTCGTGAGTAAAAGGGCTTTCAGGTTTTGTGAATTTTGTAGGATTCCAAGACGTGGGCCCAGGGGTCGGGTTTGAGCCAATTTTAGATCTTGAGCTTTAATTTCATAATTCCTTGTAGAATTGATTCCTTTAGCCCGTATTGATTGTACTATACTGCTTGTGGCTAGATTCGTGACATTTGGACGCCGATTCGCAAGGCAAAGGCATATTAGAGTAGAGTCTTGCTCGGAATGAGGTAAGTAACAGTTCTAAATCTGGTTTTGAAGGTATGAAATCATGGATTATGTGTTATGTGACTGGTTTGGAGGTGACACACATGCTAGGTGACATGCGTGTGGGCGTGCACCGTAGGAATTGGGACTTGGTCCATTCTGTGGAACTGTAAAGTTAAATAACTTGTTGTTAGCTATATGTTCTCCCTGTGTTATAGAAATTTGATTGCAAATCATGTTAGAAATCATGCTTATGCTATGTGTTGACACTCTTGGGACCCGCAGAGGTCATGTACTAGTTGAATTACTTGCTAATTGTTATTTTGTACTCAGTCACGATTTGACTTGCATATCATATCTCAGTATCTTCTTGTTTCTTTTTGATACATTATATTATCTCTATTTGTGCTGATTTTTATAATTTTTGAGAGCCCGAGAGACTGGAGAGGATGGTGATTGAGTTAGGGCCTAAGTGTCGAGCAATGAGCTATATATATATATATGGATCGGGTTGCACGCCACATGAGCCTGAGGACTGTATGTTTATGGATTGGGTTGCACGCCGCAACGTGCCCTAGGGTCGTATATATATATANGGATCGGGTTACATGTTGCAACGAGCCTTATGGATATTTATTTATTATGGGATCGGGCTGCACGTCGTAGCGATATAACGCTTGGGCTGAAGGAGCCCCTCCAGAGTCTGTACACCCCACTGAGCGCATGTACCTATTGAGTGTGAGTGTTGAGGGATGAGTAATGAGTTATTGAGAAAGGCTGAGTGATTGTTGCCCTGAGATGCGGTATTTTCTTTCATTGGTGATGCACATAGCTGTTATATGTCATTGTTTTGAAACTTCTGAGAGATATTATATCTGGATTTTACTTGAACTTGGCATGTATAAACTGATTTGACTAAAATTGTCGGATTTGAAAGCATGTCTACTTTCTTGTTACGATTACTGAATATAAACTATAATTGTGTAGCTCGTCACTATCTTTCAGTTCCTTATTTATTATTGTTACATACTAATTTGGTTGTACTCACGCTACACCCTGCACTTTGTGTGTAGATCCAGGTGTTTTCGAAAACGGTGGGTGTTGATATCGTGCACGGTCGATCTTTGGAGGTTACGAGGTAGCTACTCGGTGTTCGAAGACCTTGTTTCTCCTTCCTTATCTTTAAATGATTTATATTTTGATACAGACTCTCATAAATATTTCTTTTTTAGACTGGTGTTGTATAGATGCCCATGAGCTTAGTGACACCCTAATTTGGGAGTTATTTTCCGCACTTGTGTTTGGGTTTTTACCCCGTTTTTATGAAAACTCCGGTTATTTAAAATTTTTGAATTCATTTTTTGTTAAATGCTGGAAGTATTTTGGAAATATCGGGTTGCCTACTACCACGATAGGCTCCATCAAGATGGTTTAGGATTTGGGTCGTGCTAAGTTGGTATTAGAAACTAGGTTACAAAGGTCTCAGAAGTCATGAGCAGGTTTAGTGGAGTCTTGCGGATCCGTAGGGAGATGCCTGTACTTATCTTCGAGAGGCTGCCGAACCCTTATGAAACTTCACATTCTTTAATTCTTGTCATGTGAATCTGTTTATTCTGGTAACTAAACTTCTATTATTCTATTCTTTCACAGATGCTGAGGACATGTATTACTCGACATGATGGACAACCACCAGTACCACCAGTCAGGGCCGCGAGAGGTAGATGTCGCGATAGGGGCAGAGGTGCATCTTGTACAACAGCTAGGGAGGCACCTGTAGATCCACCGATTTCCCTAATTCAGGAGAAAGTTCCAGTTACGGATGAGCCTATCGGGCCAGTGATGTCGCCCAAATTCACACCACAGTTTGGGATTATGAAGCGGTCGATTGCAATTATAATTACCCAACTGGGAGTCGGGATCGATTACTTAGGGAGTGTAGATGGGATTAGGTATATACTCGGATTAAGCGTATAAAGTGTCTAAGAAGCACTTCCACATACTTTGTTTTTTTAGTCTACTTCTAAATTATGCTACTGTTTTCAAATGTAAAGCTAGAGAATGATATTTTTTGTGTTTTTTTCAAGTTTGTAAAAGATTTAGGGTTGTGACTTCCACCTAGGTGTTTGCCTACGATTGTGGGTTTTAGAGCGGGTTTCGCGGTCGGGGGGTAATATAGCAATCAACACACAATTACCCACTCAATACCTCTCGGTAATAGAGTGCTTTTCCCAAGTTGGCTTTCTTCAAGTCCAAATAGGTAATTCACAGAACAATTGATAGATGCTCAAGTTGGGTTTTACTATATCTAGATTCAACCCTTTAATTGGGACTATCAATTTCTTGCGTTCATCCCAATTTCTTGTTAGCCAAGTTTTCCTAGACTTAGCCTCTCTTTCTCAATTAGAGACTAAGTCAAGTAGGCTTGAATCAATGTTTTCAACCATTAAGTCTACAATTATATCAAGAACTCGGTTAAATATTAGATATCCAACCATAAACAAGCCATAAATCAAACACCCATTAGGTACCCACACTAGGTTTAGGTCACAATCCTAGCTAGAAATTTAGCTACTCATAGATGGTGATGAAGAAATTAAAGGAGAAAAGATGATTAACCTCATATTAAATGATAAAGAGATGAAAATCCCATGTAAAATTGACAAACTATGATAAAATTTCCTAAAACAGTAAAGAAAAAATGGCTCCTAACTTTCAGATGTTCAAACTTAACCTCATTTTGTCAAAAAAGACTATTTATACACAGTTGCAATTTTCGAACAAATTTACCCTTTTAGAGGTTCTACGGACGCACAATTCTATGTGCGGTCCGCACTTTACTACAGCTCTTGACAGGAAGGGCTTCTGCGGCCGCACAATTCTAAGTTGCGGTCGCACTTCATGAGTTCTGCGGACCGCACATTTCTGAGTTTGGCCGCATTTCTGATTTTTGCGGCCGCACGGTCACGCCCCAACCTCAGGGAGCACAAGGGACGCTCGACCGGGTGAACCCAGTCAAGCAAGCCTGTTAGACACTTATTACCCAACTTGCTTACAATCAAAAGAAGGCGTGTTACCACTAGTTAAACAGTGGAAAGATCAAATGCATTAACCTTACTAATTCATTTCAATTCATTTTGCTACATCATATATAAGTTCCCAAGATACATACACTATAGTGGACACAAGAGTCCAAAATACACATAATTCGATTGACCCTTCTAGCACCCATACACAACCCACGTAAAGTCTACGGAGCCTCTAAGATACAAAAGATAGATATGATAATGCTGGCGACAAGGCCGTGATGATACCTCAAAACGTGGTAAAAATATGCATGATAGATACAATACATGACCTCGGGATGAAATGGGTCTCACCAGGACTGTTGAGAAGAGGATATGCCACTAGCTGCGATCAACATTGTCTGCTGTGGAACCACCTACATCTATTTCAGAACGTAGCGCCCCCTGAAAAAGGGACCTTGGTATTGTCGAATAGTACTAGTATATAAAACTTAATCACCATCTCAATAGAACGAACATAATACAAGGGGAAAAGCAGTCATGAATTCAATAAGAGCTTCAAATAATACTAAAACACCAAGTAAGGGTCACATAAGTTCTGAATCAATTTCCATATTATTAGGTTGGTACTCCTTAGTTCCATATGCCACGATCCACAATGCCACTGTGTTCTTACACGGAGTCCGATCTCGACCCGATCGGCTAGGTCATCTCATTTGAGACATCAATCATATCCGCAATTGCAATCATCATTTCCAGCACAATTACCACCATGTGTGCGGCATGCCTTCCGATCACAGCCCGATCGGCTAGGCCATCTCATTTGAGATTTCATCCATATCCACAGTTTCAATCAATCATCTCACTTCACATTTCTTTCCCATCTTTCAATACATTGGCACGAGTGGCCTCATTTACTAAGTCGTTCTTGGCACTTGAACATATTTTACAATTTAAGTTTCCCTTTTTTCACATTCAATAACATTATCACCAGAAACCATACAACCTATCATATAAGGCATTTATACACATAAGGGAAAGACTTGGAAGATCCTAAGCACATAGAGGTTTTTTATACAAATTGGCATAATAACGTTTATTCAATTTTTGACATGAAGCCTTAACCTTTTCTTAACACATACTCCACATTTTTACACATATCCTCGAAGGCAAGATGACATAAAAAGCATTTAATACAATTATTAAACACATATCATTCAACACAACACAGTTGGGATAGTTAATTCTAGTATGATCAAATTGGGGACCTACACCAGTTTCTCAAACACCGGGGGTTTTGATTCTAAGAGGAAGGGGGTTTATCCATACATATCTCGATTGAGCTTTTCTTAATTTCTACAATGATTCCGGAAGCCTTAGCACCTTCAATATATTTTAGGAGTACAACAAGTTGAATCAAAAATTAGAAGGTGGATCCAGATTCTAGCTCACTTGAGCATTCTATCAAACGCTATGTGTTTATTACGTTTTCACGGTCCTTTTTATGAAAGATTACACCAACCCATTCCCCATTCTTTTCTATCTTTGATTTACAATTATCTATCTTTGATTTACAACTCCCCCACATCTTCTAGGAACACATGAATGCAATGTAATCACCCACTTCCCCATGAATTATCTCACTAATGGCCCATTATATCTATGTTTGAAATTAAGAGCTGGGGTGATGAAGTATTACCTCTTGGGATGGAGATTTAGGTTCCTCACTTGAATATCTTCAAGGTTGTAAGTGATAATGTAAGAACAATTTGGTGAAGCTAGGCCCTCCCTCTAGGACTCTCTCTCTCTCTCTCTCTCTCTCTCTCACACACACACTCTAAAATTATCAGAAAATGTGTTCAAAATGGTCCAAAATTGATGTTTTAAAAAGATAGGGTCGAGTTTATAAATGAGAGAATAGGACACTGACACAAATCTGCGGCCGCATATGCAATCGCATAAGGGTTCTGCAGTCTGCAAATGGACCGCATAATTGGCCTCAACTTCTAGCATTTTTCTGCTTTGGTTTGCGACCAGTATGCGGTCCACATACCTCTTCTGCGGTCGCATAATGCACCACAGAACTCCCACATAACAAATACCATAGTTGGATATGCGATTAAAGTGCGGCCAGTAAAATAGATCTGCGGTCGCATAATGGGCCGCAAAAATGACATAAAAATTGGCCAAAAAGGCTGCCTCACTCTGCGGTCCGCAGAGTGCTTCTGCAACCACATAGTGGGCTGCAGAAATGCTTTTTCTGCAAAATATTTTCCTTCATCTATTTAATGCACTGTTCAATCCAAAAAGTCTAAACCGCAGTTTTTACTATTATTGACCTCTACGCCTAGCTCGACATCACAGAATCCCGATTTTCAGGAAAAAATTTTACGGGGCCTTACATCCTCCCCCACTTAAGATCATTTATCCTCGAATGAGGGTTAAAGTCCACTATTAGAAACTTATGCAGCTTGGTTTTCATACCACACACAGCAACCCCAAATGTAACTAACTCACTAGATTTCCAAAAATTTTGCCAGAGTTTCTTTTGTAACTAGGCTTATCCACCTGTCAGATATCCCTAGAAACACATCTTACAATATATGCACAACTCAACGACGCAAAGAAACTCATAACAATACCAATCGTGTCCTTATAAGCAACATATACAACTCAAGAGAACACCTTACATTAATTAAACAAGTGATACAAAGTTTATAGGAAGTAACTTCATAGAAACTATTACATGGATATTCAAACAAATGAGGGTACTTCTTTTTTATTTCTTCCTTGGCTTGCCACGTATCTTCTTCAACCTGCTGGTTTTGACATAACACTTTCACGGAGGCGATTTCTTTATTTCTCAACTATCGGTCTTTCCTATCAAGAATGGCAACTGGAATCTCTTCATATGACAGTTCTTCATTAACCTCAATGGTCTTAACTGGCAGAATAGCCGATGGATCTCCTACTACCTTCTTCAGCATAGACACATGAAATACGGGTGTGCTAATGACATCTCGGGTGGTAGCTCAAGCTTGTATGCCACCTGGCCGATCCTTTGAATGATTCTCTATGGCTCGACATACCTCGTACTCAATTTCCCTTTCTTTCCAAACCGCATAATACCGTTCATGAGGGAAACCTTCAAGAATACCCAATCATCTTCTTTGAACTCCATGTCTCTACAATGAACATCCAAATAGAATTTTTGACGACTCTGAGCAGTTTTCAGCCGCTTATTTATGACCTTAACCTTCTCCGTGGCTTGATGTACGAAGTCTGGCTCTATTAACTCAGCTTCCACAATCTCGAACCACCCAATGGGAGACCTACATCTCCCAACATACAATGTTTCAAATGGTGCCAGCTTAATACTATCATGGAAGCTGTTATTATAAGAAAATTCTATGAGTGGCAAATGATCATCCCATCTACCTTTGAAGCCAAGAACACAAGCACGCATCATGTTCACAAGCGTCTGAATAGTCTGATCTGCTTGCCCGTCAGTCTGTGGATGGAAAGTTGTGCTAAGATTTACCATAGTGCCCAAACCTTGCTGAAATTTCTTCCAAAATTTGGCCGTGAACTGAGCCCCTCAATCGGAAATGATGGAACTTGGAGTGCCATGGATTCTGACGATTTCCTTGATATATAACTGACCATATTGTTCCGCTATGTCGATAGACTTAACCGACAAGAAATGTGCTGATTTCGTGAGTCGATCCAGGATCACCCAAATTGAGTCAACCTTGCGCGGAGTGCGCGGTAACCCAACCACAAAATCCATATTAATCATTCCCAACTTCCACATTGGAATTTCTATACTTTGTGCCAACCCACCGGGCCTTTGACGCTCTGCCTTCACTTGCTCACAATTTGGAAACCTTGCCAAAAAGTCTGCCACATTCCTCTTCATGTCATTCCACCAATAGACTTCCTTGAGATCATGATACATTTTCATAGAACCTGGGTGTACGAAATATCTAGAAGTGTGAGATTCTGCCATGATTCTTTCCCGAAGATCATTTACGTTTAAAACACATAGTCGCCCTTGGTACCATAGTGTACTATCATTCATTCCAAGGGAAAAAGTTATGGTCTTATGCTTATGAATACCCTCCTACAGCTGAACCAACACTGGGTCATTGTATTGCTTCTCCTTGACCTCCTCCACAAGCAATGATTTCGCCCTATTCTGTACAATTACTCCTCCTTCATTTGAGTCCGCAAGACGAACCCCCAAACTAGCCAACCGGTGAACCTCCATGGCCAACGGCCTTTGTCATGCCTCCAAGTAAGCCAAACTACCCATAGATTTCCTGCTAAGAGCATCCGCCACAACATTAGCCTTCCCCGGATGATATAAAATATCGATGTTGTAGTCTTTGAGAACTCAAGCCATCTTCTCTGCCTCAAATTTAGTTCCTTCTATTTGAAAATATATTGAAGGCTCTTGTGGTCCGTAAATACATCCACATAGACCCCATACAAGTAATAACGCCAAATCTTCAATGCAAAAACCACCACCACAAGCTCTATGTCATGTGTTGGATAGTTCTTTTCATGATTCTTGAGTTTTCTAGAAGCATAAGATATAACCTTTCCATGTTGCATCAACACACACCCAAGCCCGATCCTTGAAGCATCACAATATACCACGAACCCATCTGCACCCTCTAGTAGAGTTAACACCGGCGCCATAGTCAATCTTGATTTCAACTCCTGGAAGCTCCTTTCCCAAGCATCGGACCATTGGAACTTAACCACTTTCTGCGTCAATTTAGTCAACGGAGAGGTAAGGGTAGAAAACCCCTCCACAAACTTCCGGTAATACCCGGCCAAACCCAATAAAATGCGAATCTGTGTTGGAGTTGTGGGTCTAGGAGAATTCTTCACTGCTGCAATCTTTTAAGGATCAACCACAATTCCTTTTCTGGAGATGACATGACCCAAGAACGTGACAGATTCAAGCCAAAATTCACATTTCAAAATGTTTGCATACAATTGTTACTGACGTAGGGTCTGCAAAACAGCCCTGAGATGATCGGCATGGTCCTCATAACTTTGTGAAAATACAAGAATGCCTTCAATAAACACTATCACAACGGAGTCAAGAAAAGGTTTAAGGACTCGATTCATAAGATCCTTGAAAGCTGCTGGGGCATTTGTTAGCCCGAAAGACATTACCAGGAATTCAAAGTGCCCATACCGGGTTCTAAAGGCTATTTTTGGAATATAATGCTCCTTGATTTTCAATTGGTGATACCCTGAGCGTAAATCAATCTTGGATAAGTACGTAGCACCTTGTAATTGATCAAACAAATCATCTATCCTTGGTAGTGGGTACTTGTTTTTTATTGTGACTTTGTTGAGTTGCCAGTAGTCAATACACATCCGTAGCGACCCATATTTCTTTCTTACAAAGAGGACCGGTGAACCCCAAGGTGACACACTCGGTAAGATGAAACCCTTCTCTAACAAATCCTTCAATTGTTCCTTTAATTCTTTCATTTTTGTCGGTGCCATCCTGTAAGGTGGAATAAATATAGGTTGTGTGCCTGGCATCACATCAATCTCAAAATCAATCTCTCTGTCTGGTAGGATCTCAGGGAGCGCATCCGGGAAGACATCTGGGAATTCATTTACAACTGGCATAGACTCAAGTGTAGGTGCCTCAGCATCGATGTCTGTAACTCGGACCAAATGGTAGATACACCCCTTGTTAATCATCTTCGCGACCTTAAGGTAAGAAATAAAACTACCTTTTGGCACCACATTATCCCCCTTCCAGTTAACAATTGGCTCATTAGGAAATTCAAGCCTCATAGTTCTAGTTCGGGAGTCGAGCTTGGAAAAACATGAATAAAGCCAATCCATCCCCATTATTACATCAAAATCAACCATCCCCAATTCAATGAGATCGGCCATGGTATCTCGACCATGTACCGTGACAACACAATCTCTAAACACTCGCGTGGCCGCAATAGACTCGCCGTCTAGAGTAGATACAGAGAATGGCTCATGAAGTTATTGCGGCTCTAGCCCAAATTCCATAGCAACATAAGGGGTAACATAGGACAAAGTGGAACCGGGATCAATAAGGGCATACACATCATGAGATTGGATAGTTAATGTACGTGTGACAACATCCGGAGAAGCCTCTGCACTCTAGCGACCACTCATAGCATAGAAACGGCTGGGTCTTCCTGAACCCTGCGCACCACCACTAACTACACCATGCCCTGGTGATGGAGGGCCTCGAGCTGGAGGGGGTTCTGAAGATGTAGCAGCTGCAGGACTGGATGATTGTGTTGTGCCTATACCCGTATCCTGGAGGGATAAATGACACTCCCTATTAATATGGCCTCTCATCTTGCACCCATAACATACTGGTAGGTCCATGTAGAAGATTCCAAAATGTATCCTCCCACACTTGGGTCATGGGGGCCTCCGCTGCTGTTGGAATCTCCCTCCTAATCGGCCCTAAAGGTGGGACCTCATGCTGCCTTGATTGAGCCTGAAGTGACTCCCCTGCTTCTGAGTGTACCCTGCTGACAGTGCACTAGCTGAAGGCTGAGCATAAGACTGGGATGGCCCTGATGATCCTCCCCTAAAAACTTATCTCCTACACCCAAATGAATCCCCAGGGTTGCCCACTGATCGGGCCCTACTGCTACCTTCTCGCTCCATCCTTTTATTCAAATTTCGAGCCTCTGTAGCTTGAGCAAACGCCACCATCTTTCCATAGTTAATGTTAGAATTTAAATAAGTTGTGGAAGCCTCATTAATAACCAAGGGGTTAAGGCCCTACACAAACCGACGCACTTTTGCCTCCATGGTCGGCATCATGTGAATAGCATACTTTGACAGGCGCGCAAACTCCACGGGATACTCCCAAACACCCTTATTACCTTATTTAAGGTTCTCAAACTCTATGGCACGGGCTGCCTTAGTCTCGGCAGGCAAGAAATGATCCATAAAAGCATCCGCAAATTCACTCCACCTTGTCGGAGAGCTCCCCTCATCGCGGGAATCCTCCCACATCTCAAACCATGAATATGCCACCACTTTAAGATGATAGGCAGCCAAATCCACTCCCTCCATCTCAGTAGCACGCATAAACCGGAGAGTCTTATGTATCTCATCAATGAAATCCTGAGGGTCTGCCTCGGGATCAGTAAATGTGAACACTGGAGGGTCTAACTGAAGAAACCTATTCACCCTGGAACCAGTAGAATCCCCTTGTAGGCTAGAAGATGTGGGTGCAACATTCGACCTTTGGGCATGAGAAGCCACTAACTGTGTCAGCATCAACATAGCTCCCAAGATCCCCATCAGAAATACCAGAACCGGAAGCTAGGGATGGAGGTGGAACAAGAATATCGGCGAAAGGGATCGTGGCACCCTCAATAGATATAGGGACTGGTGCAGTCTGCTCCAGTGTAGAAAGATCAGACAGTGTAGAAGTCGAGGGATTATCCTCACCCGCATTATCAAATAGAGAATTACCAGCAACTCATGAGGTGGCACTGGCTTCTTGGCCAGTTCTTTCTTTCTTCTTAGGTGCCATTTACTGAAAGTTACATCAATGCACGAGTTAGAGGAGGAGAAGTTTCACAACTAGCTTTATCGCACGATATAGAACATCAAAGAAGGGTATTATTCCTAAATGTCCAAGTAGCCTCCTACTTATATATGTGGTTGACAACACACCAATAAGAAGGACTCTACTAGACACGACTCCGAGACATCCTAGGACGCTTTTAAAACCTTAGGCTCTAATACTAAGATTGTCATGCCCCAACCTCGGGGAGCGCGACCGGTGCTCGACTGGGTGAATCCGGTCGGGTAATCCTGTTAGACACTTCCTACCCAACTTGCTTACGATCAAGAGAAGGCACGTTACCATTAGTTAAACACTGGAAAGATCAAATGCATTAACCTTACTAATTCATTTCAATTCATTTTGACACGTCATAGATAAGTTCCCAAGATACATACAGTTTATGATTTAGTGGAACAAGAGTCCAAAATACACATAATCCGACTGACCCTTCTAACACCCATACACAATCCACGTAACATCTACTGAGCATCTAAGATACAAAAGATAGATATGATAATGCCGGCGACAAGGCCCCGACGATACCTCAAAACATGATAAAAGTACGCACAATAGATATAATGCATGACCCTAGGATGAAATAAGGTTCACCAAGACTGATGAGAAGAGGATATGCCACTAGCTGCAATCAACACTGTCTGCTATAGAACCACCGACATCCATTTAAAGACGTAACGCCCCCAGCAAAAGGGACATTAGTACTGTCAAATGGTACTAGTATGTAAAGATAAAACACTATCTCAATAGAACGAATAATAATACAAGGGGAAAATCATTCATGAGTTCAATAAGAGCTTCAAACAATACTAAAACACCAAGTAAGGGTCACATAAGTTCTGAATCAATTTCCATCTTATTAGGTTGGTACTCTTTAGTGCTATATGCCACAATCCACAATACCATCGTGTTCTTACATGGAGTACGATCTCGACCAGATCGGCTAGGTCATCCCATATGAGACATCAACCATATCCACAATTTCAATCATCATTTCCAGCACAACTACCATCGTGTGTGCGGCGTGGCGTCCGATCACGTCCCGATTGGCTAGGCCATCTCATTTGAGATTTCATCCATATCCACAATTTCAATCAATCATCTAACTTCACATTTCTTTCCCATCTGTCAATACATTGGCACGAGTTGCCTCATTTACTAAGTCGTTCTTGGCACTTGGACGTATTTTACAATTCAAATTTCCCTTTTTGCACATTTAATAACATTATCACCATCAACCACATAGCCTATCTTGTAAGCCATTTATACACATAAGGGAAAGACTTGGAAGATCCTAAGCACATAGAGGTTTTTCATACAAATTGGCATAATAAACTTTATTCGATTTTTGACATGAAGCCTTAACCTTCTCTTAACACATACTCCACATTTTTACACATATCCTCAAAGGCAAGACGACATAAAAAGAATTTAATACAATTATGAACACAAATCATTCAACACAACACAGTTGGGATAGTCAACTCTAGTATGATCAAATTGGGGACCTACACCAGTTTCACAAACACTGGGAGTTTTGATTCTAAGAGGAAGGGGATTTATCCATACATACCTCGATTGAGCTTTTCTTAATTTGTACAATAATTTCGGAAGCCTTAGCACCTTCAATCTATTTTAGGAGTACAACAAGTTGAATAAAAAATTAGAAGGTGGATCATGATTCTAGCTCACTTGAGCATTCTGTCAAACGCAATGTGTTTCTTACAATTTCATGGTCCTTTTTATGTAAGATTACACCAACCCATTCCCCATTCTTTTCTATCTTTAATTTACAATTCTCTATCTTTGATTTACAACTCCCCCACATCTTCTAGAAACACATGAATGCAATGTAATCATCCACTTCCCCATGAATTATCTCATTAATGGCCCATTATAGCTATGTTTGAAATTAAGAGCTGGGGTGATGAAGTCTTACCTCTTGGGATGGAGATTTAGGTGCCTCACTTGAAGTTCTTCAAGGTTGTAAGTTATAATGTAAGAACAATTTGGTGAAGCTAGGCCCTCCCTCTAGGACTCTCGCTCTCTCTCACTCTGGAATTATCAGCAAATGTGTTCAAAATGGTCCAAAATGGGTGTTTTAACGAGTTAGGGTCGGGTTTTAAAATGAGAGAATAGGAGCCCCGACACAGATTTTTGGTGGCATATGCGGCAGCATAACGCTTCCGCGGTCCGTAAATGGGCAGCATAGTTGGCCTCAACTTCTGGTATTTTATGCTTTAGTATGCGACCAATATGCGATCCGCATACTTGTTCTGCAGTTGCATAATGCTCCACAGAACTCCCATTGTTGGATATGCGATCAAAGTGTGGCCCACAAAATAGATCTGCGATCGCATAATAGGCCGCAAATATTACATCAAAATTGGCCAAAAAGGCTGCCTCACTCTGCGGCCACTCTGAAATCCGCAGGGTGATTCTGCGACCGCATAGTGGGCCGCAGAAATCCCTTTTCTGCATAATATTTTCCTTCATCTATTTAATGAAATGTTCAATCCTAAAATTCTAAACATCGGCTTTTACTATTATTGACCTCTACGCCTAGCTCGGCATCACAGAATCCCGGTTTTCAGGAAAAAATTTTATGGGGCCTTACACGCGCAATTATGGTGCGGTCCGCACTTCTTGATGGACTCTAATGTGGAACTCTCCGATCTTCATCTTCTTGGTCCGCAAAATTATTGTGTGGTCTGCACTTTTCAAAGCAACTATGGCAGAATTCCTTCATGATATGCGGCCGCAGACAGAATTTAGCGGTCCGCACTTTTAGCGTTTTTACTTGACTTTTTTCCTTGTCCAAAAATACTCCTTCTTGAGTTGAATTTTCTCACTTTGGCTCCTTTTTCAAATACTCATGCAAGTAAGCATATTTTACCTGTTTTCAGGAATACCTTTAAACATTTTTGAGCTAAAATGAAAGTAAAAACGGCGTAAATAAGTAGTCAAAATCCCCACTTATCAGCCAGCTGAGGCACCACCCGTGCCATTATGATTCCAGGCCTTCAGGAGGCCTTAGCTCAGATTCTAACCATGTGCACCAGTCTTACTCAGGCAGTCTCGTTCCTGCCGCAACAGCCACTTCTCAGGCCAGATGAGGTACTTAGACTCCCACCGCCGCACACCAGAGCTGGTGATGTAAGGACTCCAGACGCCAAGGGCACTACCAGCCCAACTGGTTGCAGCTGCTCAGCCGCATATGGTTCCTGTTATGTCTGATGAAGAGCATCGGGGATTGGAGAGGGTTGGAAGAATCCAGCCTCCATCTTTCAGTGGTATAGAGGCGGAGGATGCCCAGGGCTTCTTGGACAACTGTCAGAGGATTCTATGTACAATAGGTATTTTGGAGACCAGTGGGGTCTCGTTCACTACTTTTCAGTTATCTGGGGTTGCCTTCAGTTGGTGGGAGGTTTATGAGAGGCGTAGACTAGTCGGTGTAGCATCGCTTGCATGGAAGGAGTTCTCTGTTCTCTTCTTAAAGAAGTTCGTGCCACAATCTCGTGGAGAGGAGCTGCGCAGACAGTTTGAGCAATTTCGTCTGGATGATATGTTTGTGACGTAGTACGAGATGAGGTATTTTGAGTTAGTCCATCATGCAGTTTGGTTGGTTCCCACTGATAGGGAGAAGATTATGAGGTTCATTGATGGCCTCACATTTCAGCTGTGGTTGCTTATGACTAGAGAGAGAGAGTATTTGGTGCTACTTTTGATGAGGTTGTTGACATTGCTCGACAGATAGAGATGGTCCACTGCCAGGAGTGGTTGAGAGGGATGCCAAGAGGTCTCATGGATCAGGTGGTTTTTTAGGTGTTCCTTTTGGAGGTTAATTCCACCACGGCAGGGGTCGCCCCTATAGGCATGCTCAGACGGCTCGTCCAGTTCAGCATGATACATCATCTAGCCATGTTTCACACAGTTCTCAATGCCCTATCAGCTCAAAGTTTGTCACGTGCTCCATCGGTTCAGGGCTCATCTATGCCAGACCCTTCTACCAGTTATCCTGATGCTCGAGGCTCCCTTCAGTCCCACCATCAACACCAAGGAGTTTCTACGAGTGTGGAGAGCTTGGTCATATTAGGAGGCAGTGCCCCCGCCTATTTGGAGGTCCAGCTCATAAGAGGAGCCAGCTTACGACTTCAACACCAGCAGTTACACCACCCGCTCAGCTAGCTCGGGGTGGAACTCAATTAGCTAGAGGTCACTTTAGAGGGAGAGGCCGATCAGGTGGCAGTCAGGCCCGATTCTATGCTCTCCCCTCTAGAACAAATTCAGTGATCACATGTATTGTCTCAGTTTTCTACAGGGATGCCTCTGTATTATTTGACCCTGGTTCCACCTATTCGTATGTAGCATCGTATTTTTCTCATTATCTGAATATTCCCTATGAGTCCTTAGTTTTATCTGTTCATGTATCTATGTCGGTGGGCGATACTATTATTGTAGACCATGTATATCGGTCGTGTGTAGTGACTATTGGAGGACTGGAGACTAGAGTTGATGTCTTGCTGCTTAGAATGGTCGATTTTGACGTGATCTTGGGTATGGATTGGTTTTCTCCATGTCATGTTATTTTGGATTATCACGCTAAGACTGTGACGTTGGTGATGCCGGGGTTTCCATTGTCACACCTCCTTTTTCACTGATTTTTGACGATGTTCCGAGACACCGTTTTGTTTTGAAAATCCCAAACCGAGGAAAATTTGACTCTGTTTAAATTTGTCTGCGACCAAAAATCAGAGTAAGGAATTATGTTAACCCGTGAGAAGGTGTTAGGCATTTTCGAGTTCCGTGGTTCTAGCACGGTCGCTTAACTATTATATTTGGCCTAATTATCTAATTGTATTTTAGCCTATTGTGCACTTTTAGCCTTCTTACTTTTTAGCCGCTTTTAATATTTATGGATTTATCTTGAAACAAGTCACGATGGCGTGCACTTGTTTGTTTTTTGGACACATTATAACTGCGCCACATGAAATGCACCCGCAATTAAAACATGTGATTTTTATTATAATTTGAAGTTGAGGAGGGGACATGAGTTGTCGCACCCGAGTGTAGATTACGTAGTCAAGGCTATGGTTATGACGGTTTTATAGTGCCTATTTGAGGCGATGTTTGATTATTACTATGTTTTCTTTTTGAAGGAGCGTTTTAATTTTAAGACCAATTAGGACGTTTATGGATTTATCTTAAACAAGTCACGATGGCATGCCCTTGTTGTTTTTGAGCACACGGAAAACACGTCGCATGAAATGCACACGTGGTTGCTATATACATTTTGTTAATGTTCAGAGTTGAGGGTCGGGGGCATGAGTTGCCACTCCCGAGTGTAGTTTATGGTAACTTGAGATAATAGTTTATTCTTTTCCAAATTTCAATCTAAAGATGTATTTTTTAACCTAAAGGATATGTGAAAGATTGTTTAAGCTTAAATTCTAAAGGACACAAATCTTGGGCTATGGCCATATTTAGCCCAAGTTATCATTTAACTCTTTTGACCAATCCTAATTATGGCTAATTTATAGGGAGGTCACTAGTTTAGGAAATCCAACTAAGTCTTAATAATCTTTACTTTCCAGTTTGATGAATAAATAGGAAATATGGTAATCAAAGTACATGTTCATTCAAACATACACTTATGAGCATAACACAACGGATTTTCTGGTTTTCCATTTTTGGGCAGCCTAAACGTAAATCTAAAATACTCATTAATTCTGAAATGGATTGGCAAGGTAAAATCATACTACTTTCAGAACTTTTACGATTTCTAGCAAAAGATCGAACCACAGGCAGTCTTATTAATTTTGAGACAGTGATTCTTACCAATTTTTAAACAACCTGATCTCAGGTTTCTAAAGGCTTAAAATTCACACATGTATACATTGGTTTTTCGCAAATTTATAAGACACAAAATAGACTGAAGATAATCCACTGACTTTATTTATGTCGAAACTCTAACTGAATTTTGAGACCACCATTTTTCGAGATCCAGCAAAGTATTTTTACAGATTTCACATGTGTTTTTTTCCTAATGTCATTTTCAGAATAGATAGAATGTAAATTTGAATTTTAGGAAAACATGAATAAAACTAAAATTAAGTGTACAGTCCAGTCCTTATTACGATTAAAAGTATATACAAAAAGAGATAATTACGCTATTACATTGTTCTTAAATTAAATATACAAATTGTAATAATAAGAAGAAAATAAAGGAACAAGATTAGTTGTTGCTCCTATGAAAGCCAGAAACTTTCATGCTTTTAGGATTTGTATTCTTCAGCTTTTAGTCCCAACTAGACCATACAGAACTCATATGCACTGTAAAAGAATGAATCTGATCATTATAGAGATCAAATTCGACTCTTTACATGCTGCTCCCATAGTGACATAAGGTCTAAGTCGTCCAAACCGACATATATAAGCATCTTATGGGGGTGAATTCGACCATTTAAAGGGTCAGATTAACTACTCTTTAATGCTAGCTAATGACACTATTGTGACTTCAGGGATATAAAATTAATCACAGAAGCCTCTAAGAGATAATTTGACTGTTATAATCACACATAGATGAACAACCAGATTTCTAACAAGCAATTACAGATTCAGCCAAAAGAGAGGCAACATGTTTTATGCATTTTTTCTTAGATTGAATCTGACTATAAAGGAGAGTTTGATTCAAACCCAGAGGCACAACCTTGTTTGACATATTTGAAAACCATACCAATACTTCAACCAGTATTAATTTGAACACTTTGACTATCTTTGGCCTTTTAGAGAATGAATCAGACCACACAAGGGTTCAGATACTTTACACTACAACCCTTCTTAACTACATGCTATATACCCTTTAAAGGGTGAATTCCAGCCATCTATGCTACTGTTTTGTGCACCATTATGGGGTGAATTTGATCATTTATGGGTCAAATTCATCCACCTTAGTGTTAATACTAACTTATCTAGAGACTTTCTTGTTTAATCTCTTTATTGACCAAAAAGGCTCAATTGAAAGCATATTTTCTGCATACTTATAGATTAAACCTGACCATAGAGAAGGTCAGATTCTACACCATAGTGCAGCCCTTTTTTAGAAAGTAGAACTACGATTGTCAACTATATTTATATACCTCTAGTCTGAAATAAACAAAATATACCAGCACAGTAATACCAACAGCAAAACAGTACTTATCACACTCACAGAATCGTTATCATGCCAATAAACATCTACACAGTCACATCTACATAAAAACAGCAGAAGTAACTTCATTTATCAAGAACAACCAGTTTTATACAGTGAGTAGAAGATGAGGTTTCTAGTCCAAGAATTTCATTAAGTAGAGATGAGCTGATACATACCTTTTTAAAAGAAAAAACAGCAAAGAGACTTGACCAAATAAAGGTCAAGTATGAACAATAATCAGCTAAAAGAAAGAGGGTTCAACAGCAGCAAACAGCAACCCAAAGCCAAACAGCCCCCAGCAGGAAATCGACCCAGGAGTTTCAAATATGGACACTTAAAGTTCTCAGAATCAGGACATCCAGTAAGAACAAGAAGCTGAGAACTAAAATAATACCCTGATGGATTTTTGTTCTAAGGAAGTAATCAGATTTTCTCTTTGTTTTCTACTGATATTTTTGAAATTGTTTATGAGCAGCAGATGTTGTATTTTTCTCTTTGTGTTCAAGTTTTTTAGCAGCCCAGAAGTAAAAAAATGATCCCTTCAGTGATAAAAGGTGTGTATATTTATAGGGGTATTTTTGATAGGATATGCTTGGAATATTCCTTACCCAATAGGCTGAAAGAAGGTATAGGTGCAGCTATCAACCCTATCCTTTTGGGACAGCTTCACCATTCTAGAAAGTTCTCCCCCTAAAGTTACTTTTTTACCCCTCTAAAATCTGATTTGTTAATTCTAGAAGGTTCTTGGGGTTGTTACACCCAAGATTCCTTGGTTAAAAATCCTAAAATACCCCCTAGGTTCCTAGAATTACCCTTAGGTTGACTAGGGTTAAGTTTGGTTGGGGGTTAACTATTGGCTTGCGTTAGTTAACCTTAATTAGTTACTTTGGTTAACCAAAACCAAAAGTTATTCTTAACTAGTATTAGGTCGTTGATTAGGTTCTCAACTACTAATTGAATTCAAACTCGTTTAGGACTTTAGGTTAATTAATAAAGATCAGTTAAGTTATTAGGCTTAGTCAATTTCCTTATATTAAAGTCTGTTTTAGTTTCTTCTTGAGCCTAGGCGGCGATTAGTTTGTTTAGGTTAATTGAATATGTCAATCTAACCTAAGATTTGAAACTGGTTTAGCTATAATTAATTAGAAGTCAGTACGTAATTGTGGTTAATTATCGTTTTTAAACCAATCTCAACAATACATGAGCCAACCATTGGTGATTAGCATACATAAAGGCTGTCATACTGTTTTTACAAGAAGAAGCAATAACAACAATTAACACCTAACTTCATGGATCTAACTATTTGAATGAACAACTAATCACTCATGCTCGCTTATTATAGGAATCCATTAATAAACCCATATAGATATCTTAATGATTTAGTTTAGGAGAAAAACAGTAAAGAAGGGGAATTTGCAAACCTAATACTAACTTAGTTACACAGACAAACTCGTAACATCATTTAGGAACAACTAATCAAGACGGATCAAAGGAAAAAGAAAAACACACATATGAAAGCAGTGATATAAACCTAGACTAAGAACACGACTATCAAACAACCCTGGTTACTAAACATGAAATATTTTCTTTAGGGCTTGAACTAATGAACAGATGAACGAAAACAGTTATACAAATAAAAAATCAAAGAAAAACAGAGATTCAACGAATTCCATATTCATGATTCTAGATAGAAAGAAATGGGGGATGGAATACCCGTGGGAGTGGTTTTCGATGAACTCTGGCGATTTTAGGGTTTTGACCATTCTCAGATTTAAAATCGGAGGCTTTTGAGTGGTTTTCTAAGGAAATCAATGGCAGGACGGGGTGGAGGGGGAAGAGAAGGTTGTAGGGTGAGATTTTGGGGTTGATTGGAGAAGCTCTGCCGCCGGTGGCGATTTCCGGGCGGCAAAAGACGGTGGGAATCCTAGGGCGGCTAGGGTTTTTTTTTAGAGAGAATAGAGAGAGACGGACGAGGGGGGTGTGTCTCTTAGGGTGTAATACTTTGGGTTTGAAAAGGTAGGGGTGTTTGGAACAGTCTTATACTTAGGGGTCCTTAGTTTAGGACCGTTGGATCAATAAGATCCAACAGCTAAGACCTTAGGGAGATGAAATGGGAAGGTGAGTATAGAGAATGGATTTTGGGCCTGGGCAAATTAGCCCAGGTCCGATTTTAGGCTCTAGGGTCAATTAATCTTTAATTAGTTCAATTAACACTAATTCCAATTAAACTCAAAAATGTAATAATTAATTATGACCTTATTTTCATCAAATTATAAAGTAATTAAGAATAAAATAATTAATTTAATACTCCTAATCAATTAAATTCATAATTTGTTAGATAAATGACTAAATTGATAATTTAACCGTTAACTCTACATTATGTCAATTAATCATATTTTCATCATTAATTAATTAAATTAATTATTAAATAGTATATTGATTAGCTATAATTCTAGTTTTTATCTAATTGAAAAAAAAAGAAAAATTAGTTAACGAGTGAATTAAAAAAATGGAATTATCAATTAACACTTGTAATTATTTGAAGGATAAATTTTGTATTTTTCTAAAAATGATTAAGGTTATGCACCTAATTATGCAATTTTTAAATTATTTATCAATTTTATGGGATGAATTATGATTATGCAATGCAAAAATAATTCACAATTAATCATTAAAATTCAACAAAAAATTGTAAAATTAATTTACTGCATCGAATTTGTAGGAGCATATGGTGGGTAAAAATCACGTGCTCACAGCCATTGAATGGAGAGGTTCTCTACACTATGTTCCCAGTATAGTGATTTCATATTTTAAGGCTCAGTGGATGATAAGGAAGGGTCGTTTATCCTATTTGGTCTTTGTGAGGGACGTTGGTGTTGATACCCGGATTATTACTTCAGTTCTGGTGGTGCAAGATTTCCCGAATGTGTTTCCTGCAGACTTATCGGGTATGCCGCCCGATAGGGACATTGACTTTGGTATTGACTTAGTGCCGAGCACTTAGCCCATTTCTATTCCTTCGTACCGTATGGAACCAGCTGAGTTGAATGAGTTGAAAGAGCAGCTTCAGGTACTCCTTGATAAGGGGTTTATTAGGCCCAGCGTGTCACCTTGGGGTGAACCAGTTCTGTTTGTGAAGAAGAAAGATGGTACTATGAGAATGTGTATTGATTATAGGCAGTTGAACAAAGTCACAATCAAGAACAAGTATCCTTTGTCGCGTATTGATGATCTATTTGACCAACTTCAGGGGGCGGGGGTTTTCTCCAAGATTGATCTGAGGTATGGGTATCACCAGCTGAAGACACGGGACTTAGATATTCTTAAGACAACTTTCAAGACCTGTTATGGTCATTATGAGTTCCTTTTGATGTCTTTTGGGCTGACCAGCTCCCCAGCAGCGTTGATGCATTTGACGAACAATGTATTTCGACCTTATCTCGACTCATTTTTTATTGTGTTCATTGATGATATCCTAGTGTACTCTCGTAGCCAGGAGCAGCATGCCCAACATTTGAGGATTGTGTTGCAGCGGTTGAGGGAGGAGAATCTTTATTCTTAGTTCTGCAAGTGTGACTTTTGGCTTAGTTCAGTGGAGTTCTTGGGGCACGTGGTGTCCAATGAGGGAAATTAGGTAGATCCAAAGAAGATAGAGGCGGTTCAAAGTTGGCCCAGATCGTCCTCATCTACAGAGGTTCGGAGCTTTCTCGGTGTGGCTGGTTATTACCATCGCTTCATGTAGGGTTTCTTGTCTATTGCATCGCCCTTGACCAAATTGACCCAAAAGGGTGCTCCTTTCAGGTGGTCGGATAAGTGTGAGGAGAGCTTTCAGAAGCTCAACACTAGACCACAGCTCCAGTTCTAGTTCTACCATTAGCTTCTTGTTCTTATACAGTGTATTGCGATGCTTCTCGGATTGGTATCAAGTTTGTTTTGATGTATGAGGGTAGAGTGATTTCTTTTGCTCCACGCCAGCTGAAGCCTCATGAAGAACTACCCTGTTCATGATTTCGAGTTGGCCGCCATTGTTCATGCATTGAAAATTTGGAGGCACTATCCCTATGGTGTGTCTTGTGAGTATTTACTGATTATCGTAGCCTCTAGCACTTGTTCAAATAGAAGGATATAAATTTGAGGCAGCGGGAATGGTTGGAGCTGCTAAAGGACTTTGATATTTCTATTCTTTATCATCCGGAAAAGGCCAATGTGGTGTCTGATTCCTTGAGTAGGAAGGCAGGGAGTATGGTAGTTTTGCATTCATTCTTTTTGGTGAGAGACCTCTTGCAGTTGATGTTCAGGCCTTGGCCAACCAATTCATGAGATTAGATGTTTCGGATCCCAGTCGGGTTCTAGCCTGTGTGGTTTCTCGGTCCTCCTTATTTGATCGCATCAGAGAGCGGCAGTATGATGACCCTCATTTTCTTGTCCTCAAGGAGAAGGTTCAGAACAGTGATTCCAAAGATGTTACTATTGGATATGATGGGGTGTTGAGGATGTAGGTTCGGACATGTGTGCCCGGTGTAGATGGGCAACGTGAGTTCATTCTTGAAGAGGCCCATAGTTCGCGGTATTCCATTCATCCGGGTGCCGCGAAGATGTACCAGGACCTGAGGCAGCACTATTAGTGGAGGAGAATGAATAAGGAAATATTTAGGTTTGTAGCTCGGTGTCTTAACTATTAGCAGGTAAAATATTAGCATCAGAGACTGGGTGGCTTGCTTCAGAGGATAGAGATTCCAAAGTGGAAGTGGGAGAGAATCACCATGGATTTTGTAGTTGGACTCCCACAAACTTCGAGGAAGTTCGATGATATTTGGGTGATTGTGGATCGGATGACCAAGTCTGCACACTTCATTCCAGTGGGTACTACCTATTCTTCAGATCGGTTGGCTGAGATTTACATCCGAGAGATTGTTCGCCTTCACAATCTGCCGGTTTCCATCATTTCAGATAGAGGCACGCAGTTTACATCTCAGTTTTGGAGAGCCGTGCAGCAAGAGTTGGGCACTCAGGTTGAGTTGAGCACAACATTTCACCCCCAAAAGGACAAATATTGGAGGGCATGCTACGCGTTTGTGTCATTGATTTTGAGGGTTCATGGGACCAGTTTCTAACGCTCGCGGAGTTTTCTTACAACAACAGTTATTAGTCGAGCATCTAGATGGCCCCATATGAGTCTTTGTATGGGAGGCAGTGTAGATCTCTGGTGGGTTGGTTTGATCCTAGTGAAGCTAGGATTTTGGGTACATACTTGGTTCATGATGCATTGGATAAGGTTAAATTGATTCAGGAGCGGCTTCGCACGGCACATTCAAGACAGAAGAGTTAAGCTGATAGGAAGGTCCCTGATGTGTCTTACATGGTTTGGGCGAATATTCTGCCGAAGATTTCATCCATGAAGGGTTTTATGAGGTTTATGAAGAAGGGAAAGTTGAGCCCTCGGTTCATTGGGCCTTTTGAGGTACTTAAGAGGATTGGGGAGGTGGCTTACAAGCTTGCCTTTCCACCTAGCTTGTCAAATGTTCATCCAGTATTTCATGTTTCTATGCTCTGGAAGTAATTCGGTGATTGTCTCATGTTTTGGATTTCAGCACGGTTCAGTTGGATGGTGATTTGACTTATGATATGGAGTCGGTGGCCATTTTGGATCGGTAGGTTCGAAAGTTGAGGTCAAAGGTTATAGCTTCAGTGAAGGTGCAGTGGAGAGGTCAGCTCGTGGAGGAGGCTACTTGGGAGACCGAGCGGGAGATGCGGAGCAGATATGCACACCTATTTGTGACTCCAAGTATGTTTCTAGACCCGTTCGAGGATGAATGTTTGTTTAAGAGGGGGAGGATTTAACAACCTGGATGATCGTTATGAGAGTTGTAACCCGTTCCCTCATTTTCTACTCATTTTGTACTCTACAGCTGTTATATGACTTACCGGGTTGGTTGGTTCGAGTCCGGAGAGATTTCGGAAGAGAAATGAGACGCTTAATCTCTTAATTGAAGCTTAAGTTGAAAAAGTTGACCGGATGTGGACTTATGTGTAAACAACATCGGATTTGAATTTTGATGGTTCCTTTAGATCTATTGGGTGATTTTGGACTTAGGAGCATGTCCAAATTGTGATTTGAAGGTCCGTAGAAGAATTAGGCTTGAAATGACGAAAGTTGGAATTTTGAAAAGTTTGACCGGGAAAGTACTTTTTGACATCGAGGTCAGATTGGATTTTCGGAAGTTGGAGTAGGTTCGTAGTGTCATTTGTGACTTGTGTACAAAATTTGAGGTCAATCGGACGTGATTTGATAGGTTTTGACATCGTTTGTAGAATTTAGAAATTTCAAAGTGCATTAGGCTTGAATACGTGTGCAATTTGTGTTTTTGATGTTGTTTGAGGTGATTTGAGGGTTCGACCAAGTCCGTATCGTGATTTAGGACTTGTTGGTATATTGGGTTGAGGTCCCGAGGGACTTGGGTTCATTAGAGGGGCTTGTTGGATTGAATTAGAGGGGCAGCTGAAGTTTTTGGTCACTGCTGGTGTAATCGCAACTGCAGAGTAGGCACTGCAGGTGCGAGTCCCCAGATGCGAGAAGGAGCCCGCAGAAGCGGGAAAGGAGGAAGCTAGACAGAGGCCGCAAGTGCGATGTTTCTTCCGCACTTGCGAGGCTGCAGATGCGGTGTTTTTTCTGCACCTGCGAGGCCGCAGATGCGGCTCAAGGCACACAGAAGCGGAGGCAGCTGAGTGTTAGTGACCTCCACAAAATTGGATTTTTCCTCGTAGAAGCGAGATCGCAGGAGTGGGATTTTGGCCACAGGTGTGGAAGGCCTGGGAAGAAACTATATAAGCGAGGTCCCGAGATTTTTCACCATCCTAACATTTTGAGCTCGGATTTTGGAGGGTTTAGAGATGATTTTCAAGGGGATTCTTGAAATGAGCTCTTTGTGTTCATTTCTATTCAATAATTATGTTTCTCCACTGATTTTTCACCTAGTTGATATGTTTTTGAGGTGAAATTTAGGGGTTTGAGACTAGGGATTTGGAGAGTTGATTTTTGGGGGTTTGAGTGGCGAAATCATGTCGGATTTTGATTAATTTGGTGTGGTTAGACTAATGAGTGAATGAACTTTAGGGTTTTGTGACTTTTGTCGAATTTTGAGACGTGGGCCCAGGGGCCAGGTTTGAGCCGATTTCATATTTTGATCTATAATTTCATAATTTCTTGTAGAATTGATTCCTTAAGCACGTACTGCTTGTATTGTACTGCTTGTGGCTAGATTCGGGACATTTGAAGTCCAATTCGCGAGTCAAAGGCATATTGGAGTAGAGTTTTGCAAGGATTGAGGTAAGATAGTTTTAAATCTGGTTCTGAGGGTATGAAACCCCGGATTATGTGTTATGTGACTAGTTTGGAGGTGGCACACATGCTAGGTGACGGGCGTGTGGGCGTGCACCATAAAAATTGGGACTTGGTCCATTCCATGGAACTATAAATTTGAATAACTTGTTATTTGCTACATGCTCTCCCCGTGTTATAGAAATTTGACTGCGAATCATGTTAGATATCATGCTTAGGCTATATGATGACACAATTGGAAACCGTAGAGGTCCTGTACTTGTTGAATTATTTGCTAATTGTTGTCTTGTACTCAGTCATGATTTTACTTGTGGATCGTATCTCAGTCTCTTCTTGTTTCTTGTTGATACATTACATTATCTTGTTTGGGCTGTTTTTTTATGATTTTTGAGAGCCCTAGAGACTAGAGAGGTTGGTGACTGAGTTAGGACCTGAGTACTGAGCTATGAGCTATATGTACATATATGGATCAGGTTGCACGCCACAACTTGCCTGAAGGTTGTATTTTTATGGATCGGGTTGCATGCCGCAACATGCCTTATATATATATTGATCGTGTGGCACGCCGCAATGAGCCTTATGGATATTTATATATTAGGGGATCGGGCAACATGCCGCAGCGGTATAGCGTTTCGGCTGAAGGAGCTCCTCCGGAGTCTGCATACCCTCAGTGAGTGCAGGTACTTATTGAATGTGAGTGTTGAGGGATGAGAACCGAGTAATGAGCTATTGTGAAAGACTTAGTGACTGCTGCCTTGAGAGGCGGTATTTGCTTTCTTTGTTGTTCCACATTGCTGCTATATGTCATTGTTTTGAAACTTCTGAGAGATATTATATCTGGATTTTACTTGGACTTGGCATGTATAAACTAATTTGACTTAAATTGCCGGATTTGAAAGCAGGTCTACTTTCTTGTTGAGATTACTGAAAATGAACTATAATTATGTAGCTCGTCACTATCTTTCAGTTCCTTATTTATTATTGTTACTTACCGAGTTGGTTGTACTCACGCTACACCCTGCACTTCGTGTGCAAATCCAGGTATTTTCGGACACGGTGGGCGTTGATATCGTGCACAGTCGATCTTTGGAGATTACGAGGTAGCTTCCCAGCATTCTGTCATGACCCAAAACTCAGACATGGTCGTGATGGCGCCTATCGTGTTACTAGGCAAGCCTTTTTCAAATTACTACTAAATCCATTATATGAAATTAATAAAACAATATCAACATTTAAATTTCTCATAAACTAAATCGATTCTAAATATAATTAATATAAAAATATGGAAGCTAGCCCCAAACATCGGGGTGTCACTAAGTCACGAGCGTTTAAAACTATGAACTAAAATATAGTACTGCCTAAAAGAATAAATGGTAGAAGGAGTGACAAGGTCCTGCGGACGCTGGCAGCTACCTTGCAATCTCCACAATTAGCTGGCCTGAAATCAACGATCGCCGCGCTCTAACTCACCTTGATCTGCACATGAAGTGCAGGGTGTAGTATGAGTACAACCGACTCAATAGTAACAGAAATAACTAAGGAACTGGGTAGTAATGACGAGCTAAAGAAAATAGTCCAATTATTTATTTTCATAATTTAAAAATAAACAAAAATAAACAGGTAAGTCCCATAACTCAGTAAATGCCACAAAGAAATTTAACAGATAAATGTTGTAATAACAAAAGTAAATGCAACCTCACTGCAATGCCACTCCATCACTCGCACTCAACACTCAATACACTTTGCGCTAAGCACGGACAACTCACGTGTTACATCATCACTCTGCACTAAGCACGGACAGCTCACGTGCTACCATAGCAATACCTGGATCCGCACGGAAGCTCACGTGCTACGCAGACAGCTCACTCGCTACAATATCAATTACCTGGATCCGCACGGACAGCTCACGTGCTATGCGGACAGCTCACGCGCTATGGTATTAATATCCTCACAACCAGGCCCTAGGCCTCACTCAGTCATGTACCTCTCCAGCCTCACAATTCACAACAAATAAGGGGGGATAACTCACAATAAGTATCACAACATATCAGCAAAATAATAGAGACTGAGGTAAACATGAACCATAATTTTTACGACTGAGTACAAATAATGTGAGCGTGAATAAAGCCTAAACAGGATCTCTAACATGAAGACAAACAAGTTCAACAACAAGTAAACACATAACCCCAGATAATAGTCGTTAAGCCTCACAGCCTCACGAGATGAACCAAATCTAAATCCCTCGCGGTGCACACCCGCACACACGCCCGTCAACTAGCGTGGGTATCACTTCCAAACAATAACATGAAATCAAATTCTCCGAGTTTATACCCTCAAAGCCAGAGTTAAAACTGTCACTTACCTTAGCAGCGTAAAATCCTACTCCGGAATGCCCTCTTCTGTGGACTCGTTCTCCAAAAGCTTCGAATCTACCCAAAATCAGAATAATACTATCAAAATAGGCTAACGAATCAAATTTCACAATAAAACTACATATATAGTCCAAAAATCCGAAATCGGCCAAAATCCGGCCCCCGAGCCCACCTCTCGAATTCAGTCAAAAAAGGCAGAATCAAAACCCTCATCCTCTCCAGAGTCTAACCATATAAAATTTATCAAAATCGGACTCCGTTTGGTCCCTCAAATCCCTAACTAAAACTCTCCAAAACTCAAGCCCTAACTTCCTCAATTTCACTTTGAAATCATCAATCAAATCTGAAAAACGAAGATGGATTCATAAAATATAGCCAAAACCAAGTAGATAATACTTACCCCAATCCCTATGGTGAAAATCTCCTCCAAAATCGCCCAAATCTGAGCTCCCCAACTCAAAATATGACCGAAAAAACAAACTCTTATTTTGTATATTTTTCTGCCAGTTATTCTTCCTCGTTTCTCGTGCCAAACGATCCCGAAACTCGCTTTTTATGCCTAATGGATTTCTTGTGAAATTATAGTAAAATTAAGCTTTTGAATCACTCAATTTGACCTTATAATGAAGGAGATATGTAGTTTTTAATATTTGCAAATAGTGCAAATATGCCGTCAGTGGCAATTTCGTAGTTAATCTAAAAAAAAATCTGGCAACCCTATTTTAGTAAAATGACCATAATTCCGTCCAAATTTGACGATTTTTTTTTGCCACAGGTCCGTAATTAAGATACGGATCTAATGCTTCAATCAAAAAAGAAATCGGAGCTCAGTAGTTCAATATGATATCGTTTATGCTTGAAGAAACGACATCGAAACATAAGAAAAACGAGCGCAACACAACCCAAACCTATCTGAAACTCACCCGAGGCCCTCGGAACATCAACCAATAATTCCAAAAAGTCATATATCACTACCCGAACTTAGTCCAACCTTCGAAACAACCAAAACAACACAAAAACACCAAATCAACCTCAGATTCAAGCGTAAGAACATCTAAACTTCCAAAATTCGCCAACGACGCCGAAATTTATCAAACCACGTCCGAATGATCTCAAAATTTTCACACACATCACATATGACACTACGAACCTGCTCCAACTTCCGTAGTTCCATTCCGACCACGATACCTAATTTTCCACAGTCGGCCAAAATCGCCAAATTTCTAGTTTTCGTCAATTCAAGCATAATTCTACCACGGACCTCCAAATTACATTCCGGACACAATCCTAAGTCTAAAATTACCCAACGAAGCTACCTGAATCATAAAAATATCAATCCGAATTCGTTTACTAATAAGTCAACTTCCGGTTGACTTTTCTAACTTAGCTTTCTAACTAAGAGACTAGGTGTTCATTTCACTCCAAAACTACTACGAGCTGAAATTTACCAACTCGATAGAACTCAACACAGCTGCACAACACATAAATAAGCATATATGGGGGAAATGAGGCTATAACTCTCAGAATGAACGACCGGGCCGTTACACGTTTCCAGACCTTGTTTCTCCCTCCTTATCTTTTCTTTATTTGTATTTTGACACAGACTCTCGCAGACATTTCTTTTTCTAGACTGGTATTGTATAGATGCTCATGAGCTCGGTGACACCCTAATTTGGCAGTTATTTTTTGCACTTGTGTTTGGGTTTTGACCCCGTTTTAATGAAAACTCCGGTTATTTAAAATTTTTGAATTCATTTTTTGTTAAATGTTTGAAGTATTTTAAAAATATCGGTTTGCCTAATACCACGATAGACACCATCACGATGGGATAGGATTTGAGTCATGACAAGGCTGCTGGTGTTAAGTTCGATATGCCACACTAAAATTAAGCAGTAGTTATTTTGGTAGTAATTTTTTTTTCTTGAATGGTTAACTATTACAAGAACGAACATTTGAAGTTTAATGGTACCACAAATAAAATTATATATAACTGTACCATTTAAGTACTTCATAGAGAGAAAGGTTAATACAAATGACGAAGACTAGTTTTTGAAACTAAAAGATATTAAAAAATAAGAGGGACTTCTAGTTTGGGTAAATCGATTTTAATTTCTCAAAATAAGATAGGTTATCTGCTATAACAAATAAATAAATCCTAATAAAATTAATTAACAAAGAATTTATATTAAAAAGGGTAATTAGCCATATTATAATTTTTTGATTAATAAATAAATAGATTAAAAGAATTATTTAAAAAATCAATATAAGTGTGATGGAGCAAAACATGTGGGTGTTTCTGAAATTATTCCCCTCCCCCCAACCCCCCACC
>ML438037.1:77005-97187 GCA_005239525.1 Nicotiana knightiana
ACCCCCAAAAAAAAAGCAGGTCTAAAGAATTTATTAAAAAAATATAATAAAAAGAGGGTCTAACAGACGACCTAAAATCAACAATAATAAGCGTGCCGCTGTTCTAAGAGGCGACCTATTGGATCTATTTTCATATTCAAAGCAATAATATTTCAACATGTTAAAAAGGAAGATTTGAAATAAATAGGGTACTTTACCGTACAAATACTTTATAAACTTAGATATTGATACGAGGATAAAGGATAATTAATCTTGAAATTAAATTTATGATTTGTTTATCTTATGTTTGGTTGAGATAAAATCGTGGTATCCTGGGATTGTAGTGTTTTTTATCCCTTTAAAAAGGTAGGATAACTAATCCCAAAATAACTAATCTCGGAATAATTAATCACGGAATAACTTATTTTCCAACCAAATCCCGTAGGATCTAAACCCGTGATAAGTCTGGAAGATTAGAATTAGATCGTTCAAACAAGTGCTTAGTTTTAACTTAATAAATCAACGTTAAGGGAAAAAAAACCAATGAATCGTGGTACCGCAAATCCAAAGCGATTCGCATTTTGCTATCTCCTTCACTTTTCTCACCTCTTTTTCTCTCTGTGAAGCAAATTGTTAAAAATGAATGACACATATTGGGACTAAATTATAGGATTCTTGCAAGTCCAACCGAATTAACAGAGACGAATTTAGGATTTGAATATTTTGGGTTCAAATTCACAATTTTACTGTATCTCATCTAATTTAATAGGTTCAAAATTTATTATTTCAATATATTTAATGATTTTTTTGAGCAAAAATATAGGTTATGAGCCAAAGCTATGAGTTCAATTAAATTCATAGCTTCTACACTGAATACGTGACTGCAGATCAACCTAATGGGAAAGTTAATTAAAAAAACTTCTAGCACTTTTTTAATAGGAAAATTCTAATAAAAGTTTGCCTTCCGGAAGCAAGCTTTTAATTGATTAAGCTCCCGTTTGGATATGGATTTTTTCTTTTTTTTTTTTTTTTTTTTTTTTTTTTTTTTTTTTGCTCTTTTTTTTTTTCAAATACAAAAGTTTAAAAATATTGTTTGTTCATGGTGATCAGTTTTTTAAAAATAAAATTTGAAGAAAAATTAACAAGTTCCAAACACTGGTTGTCTTTTAATAAATTTGTTTTCTTCCGCTCACAAAAAATTTAAACCTTTTTTCAAGTAAAATGCATGTCCAAATACAATTTCAACTTATAAAAATTATTTTTCATTACAACTTTAAAAACTCTGTTGTTTTTCAAGTTTCCATCAAATCTATGTCCAAACCTAGCTAGATTTGCGGATACTAGTCATAGCGTGCATTTACTTTTATACACACCCCTTGTATTTCTATGTCAAACACATAACATGCATCCTATACCATAAAAATATTGCACTGTTATTTCCTTCATATAATTGTTGATATATGGACAACCTTACTAGCTAGCTGAATTCTCCATCTGCCCAGAAATTATTTAAACTTAGATTATGTAATCTTTTTTCTTTCCTTTTGGCCGCGGATTCTTGTTATTCAACTTACTCAATTAAATTTGGAAGGTTTTTAAAACAAACTTTTTATTAGCAGTGAATGTTTCTTAACTTCAGTTTTCCTTTTCAACCATAAATGTGTGTGGGTGTGTGTACAAAGTTCCTAAATTGTCCATACTTCAAAGAGTGATGGCGACTTGGCGAGAGTTCGACATGTCCTTTTATATTCTCTCTTCTAGTAAAAGAATAAACTTTTATGTCTAGCCGATAATTTTAAATAGTTTCTAAACAGGAAAATATGTCTCTTTCTTGAACAAATTAAAAAAGAAAGTTTGTCACATAAAACGTGATAGAAAGAGTAATATAATGAAAAGCCTATCAATGTCTTCAAAATAAATTGTATGCCGCATGAGAATTGAGATAAGCTAGCTTCTCACCGCTTAAATACCTAATTATTAAAGGTGGATTTAGGATTTTAAATTTATGGGTTTCTATAGCAATCGCAAGTCAATTAATATGCATAACTAGACTCACATCAAATACTTATAAAGATTTACTAAATTTCGTATTACATATAAGATGTGGACGATAGTTGTAAGGTTCACGTGAACCGGCCTGTTACATTGTAACAAACTAAACAAAATTGATATGACATGTGAATATCACTACAAAAAAAAGAACAGGAATTAACTACGAACGTCGTCGCTAATCTGTCGCTAAATTGCTCGTAGCTAGTATAATTTCTTGATAATCTGTCACTAATCCGTCGGTAAGTGAGATTAGCTACAGAATTTGTCCGTCGCTAATAAACCAGATTTTTTAGTAGTGTATGGACCCATTGATTTATCAATATTGTTGTTTTTTCTAATTACAAAAAGGATGCTACGCTGATAATGAGGATTGAACTCTCCATTTCTTCTGTGGAAGCTGGTAGGAAGCTTACCAAATGAACTAACCCTAATCCAATATTGTTAAACTTCCAAAAGGCTACGACCTGCAAAAGAGATAGAATGTAGTACTTGTAAGATAGCGAAAAAAAAGAAGCTCTTTGTTTATCACTGCCCTATATATGGAAATGTGGTTAGGATAACTAATTAGACTCTTTTGTAGAGATGGAGATAATCAAACATGCCCTTTGGTAAAAAGGGAATCAAAAATCGAAAAGATAAACACAACATGATTGACAAGATAGATTGAATCGTCTAATTAAGAAGCCAGATATGAATTTAGGATTTGAATTTAATGTGTTCTCATTCAAATTTTACCACAATGCATTTGATTCATTGAGTTCGAAATCAATTATATGTAATTATTTGTTGAAATTCTTACATATATATAGAGTCCGAGACAAAATTACATTCGGATGAACCTATAACTTTTCTTCTATGCCCGCCCCGGCAAAGAGTAATTAACCCAAAAAAAATGGTGGAAAAACACACAATGTCTGTGTAGGAGGATTAGAATACCTTTGGTACTATCCTTGGATCCGAGGGATAAAACTCTCACTTTTCTATGAAGTAGAGTGTTCTATAATTGTATGAAGAAGGAAATCCAGGAGTAGGGTTTATACAGGAAAATATTTAATTAAGATTCTGAATATCTTTAAATGCCTGGATTTTGTAATCAGATTTTCTTCTTTTGACATGGATTTTGTAATCACTTTCTCTTCCTTTGCAATTAGTTTTTTGTAATCCAACCTAAACAATTTGACCGGTAGTACTAGTTACAAGTTTAATTTGGTCATGATCTCATTCAATCGGTCGTTTTCATCGACCTGAATACTTGTGTAAAAAGTGTTAATTCGATTATCAAATCACTACTAAAAAACTGTCAAATTTCGTCAGGGAAAATCGATCGATTTTCGACCGCTTTTAATTAGTCAAAAAACTAATAGCCTCTACGGTGTTTCGACCGAAATCGGTCGCAAATTTCCGAGCGAAAATGGTCTCAATATTCAATATGTTGGCTGACAACCAAATTAAATATACCGACCGATTTCGGTCGGTATTGATTAATTTTTTTTAATTTTCCCAATAGAGATCGACATTGGTCGCAATTTTAAATATATAATAATTATATAATTATTTGTAAATTGTAAATAACCGACCGAAATCAGTCGGTATACTAATAAATAAATAAATTTAAATTCAAAATTTTTGACCGACTTCGGTCGGAAATTTCAAGAATCTGGAGATTTCATTTGAAAATTTTTGAATTTCTTGAAAAAAAATTGAGATTTTCGACCGACTTCGGTCGGTTTTCTAGGTAAAAACTGGGCAGAATATGCCTGATTTTAAGCAACACCACCTGCCAATTTAAACCAATATACATCCTATAATGGAAGCATTACATTGCTGCTATTCAACCATAATTTGAAAACCCAACAACAACAACAAATAATAAACAACAATAATTAACAAGCAAATACGCCAACCACAACAACAACTATACAAATGTTCAATACCGAAATAACATCTGCCACGACCCAAAATTAATCCTATCGTGATGGCGCCTATCGTGGTATTAGTCTAGCCGACACATTTCTAAAACACATCGATATTTCATTTTAAAAGATAAGTCAAAAAATTTCATAATAAAATCTTCATAAAAGAGTTCAACTCAAAGTAAAAATGCGAAAAAGATAGCCTGACATTGGGGTATCACTAAGTCATGAGCATCTAAACCAGACTAGAATCAGAATTTACAATGTTTCACTAATACTAAAACAAAAAGAAAAGATGATAATAGAGGAGAATCAAGGTCTGCGGACGCCGGCAACTACCTCGTATGTCTCCGACAACCACAAGTGCACGAACTCAACGATCTTTGTGAATGGTATCACCCGAATCTGCCCACAAGGTGCAGAGATTAACGTGAGTACTTCCAACTCAGTAAGTAACAGAATTAAATAAGGAACTGAGTAACAAAGTCGAGCTACACAAAATAGAGTTCTTTCCAAAAATCTCAGTAAAGGAAATTAGGCATGCTTTCAAAGCAGTGTTTTAAAATCAAAGCATTTCGTGCTCAAGTGGAACAACATAAGTACTCCAGATTATCACAACAACAACGACTAGCAACAAAGTGCAACAATAAATAAAAGCAAGTACAACCTCAAACGTTCGTCCTCGAACGGGTGTAGAAACATACCTGGAGTCTCAAATAGGTGTGGATATCTGCTCCGTATCTCCCGCTCGGTCTCCTAGGTGGCCTCCTCCATAGGCTGACCTCTCCATTGCACCTTCATTGAAGCTATGTCCTTTGACTTCAACTTCTGAATCTGCCAATCCAAAATGGCCACCGGCTCTACATCATAACTCATATGACCCTCCAACTGAACCGTGCTGAAGTCTAAAACATGGGACGGATCACCCATACTTTCGGAGCATAGGAATATGAAATACCGGATGCACACTCGACAAACTTGGTGGCAAGGCAAGCTTATAAGCCACCTCCCCTATCCTCTGAAGCACCTCAAAAGGCCCAATGAACCGGGGCTCAACTTGCCCCTCTTCCCAAACCTCATAACACCCTTCATGAGTGATACCTTCAGCAAAACCTTCTCCCCAACCATAAAAGACATATCACAGACCTTCTTGTCCACACAGCTCTTCTGCCTAGACTGCGCCGTGCGAAGCCGCTCTTGAATCAATTTCACCTTATCTAATGCATCCTAGACCAAGTATGTACCCAAGATTCTAGCCTCACCCGGCTCAAACCATCCTACCAGAGATCTACACCTCCTCTCATATAAAGCCTCGTACGGAGCCACCTGAATACTGGACTGATAACTGTTATTATATGCAAACTCCGTGAGCGGCAAAAAACTGGTCCCATGAACCCCAAAGTCAATGACACAATTGCACAACATGTCCTCCAATATCTGAATAGTGCGCTCGAACTGCCCGTCCTTCTGAGGGTGAAAAGTTGTGCTTAACTCAACTTGAGTACCCAACTCTCGCTGCACAGCCCTCCAAAATTACGATGTGAACTGAGTACCTCTATCTGAAATGATGGAAACTGGGACACCATGCAGGCGAACAATCTCTTGAATATAAATCTCAGCCAACTGTTCTGAAGTGTAAGTAGTACCAATTGGAATAAAGTGTGCGGATTGCTCAGCCGATCCACAATAACACAAATAGCTTCGAACTTCCTCGAAGTCCGTGGGAGCCTAACTACAAAGTCCATGGTGATCCGCTCCCACTTCCACTCCGGGATCTTTAATCTCTGAAGCAAGCCACCCTGTTTCTGATGTTCATATTTAACCTGGTGACAGTTGAGATATCGAGCTACAAACCCAACTATATCCTTCTTCATCCGCCTCCACCAATACTGCTATCTCAAATCCTAGTACATCTTTGCGGCACCCGGATGGATGGAATACCGCGAGCTGTGGGCCTCCCCAAGAATAAACTCCAGAAGCCTATCTACATTAAGCACACATACCCGGTCCTACATCCTCAACATGCCGTCATCACCAATAGTCACATCCCTAGTATCACCTCGCCGGACCCTGTCCTGAAGAACGAGTAGGTGGGGGTCATCATACTAACGCTCCCTAATACGGTCATAAAGAGAAGACCTGGAGACCACGCAAGCCAATACCCGAATCGACTCCAAAATATCCAATCTCTCAAGCTGGCCTGCTAAATCATGAACATCTAATACCAAAGGTCTCTCTGCTGTCAGAAGATATGCTAAACTTCCCAAACTTTCCGCTCGGCGACTCAAAGCATTAGCCACCACATTAGCCTTCCCCGGATGGTACAAAATAGTGATATCATAGTCCTTAAGAAGCGCCAACCATCTCCGTTGATGCAAATTGCTTCTGCTTAAACAGATGCTGCAAACTCTAGTGATCAGTATAGATCTCACAATGAACCCCATACAAATAATGACACCAAATCTTCAAGGCGTGAACAATGGCTGCTAACTCAAGATCATGGACATGATAGTTTTTCTCATGGGTCTTCAACTAGCACGAGGCATAGGCAATCACCCTACCCTCCTACATCAGAACACATTCAATACCTATCCTCGAGGCGTCACAACACACTTTGTAAGAACCTGAAGCTGATGGCAGAACTAACACTGAAGTTGTGGTCAAGGTAGTCTTGAGCTTCTGAAAGCTCTCCTCACACTCGTTTGACCACCTAAATGGAGCACCCTTTTGGGAAAATTTGGTCAAGGGCGATGCAATAGATGAAAATCCCTCCACAAAGCGATGATAATAACCCACCAAACCAAGGAAGATCCTAATCTCCGTGGCCGAGGACAGTCTAGGCCAACTCTGCACCACCTCTATCTTTTTCAGATCCACCTGAATACCCTCACTAGACACCACGTGCCCCAAGAATGCACTGAACTGAGCCAAAACTCACACTTGGAGAACTATGCATAAAGCTTCTCCTCCCTCAATCTCTGTAATACAATCCTCAAATGTTGAGCATGCTCCTCCTGGCTACGAGAGTACACCAGGATGTCATCAATGAAGACAATAGCAAACGAGTCCAAATAGGGCTGGAATACATTGTTCATCATATGCATGAACGCTGTTGGGGGCATTGGTAAGCCCAATAGACACACCAAGAACTAATAATGGCCATATCGGGTCTTGAAATATGTCTTAAGAATATATGAATCCTGAATCTTTAGCTGGTGATACCCGAATCTCAAATCAACCTTGGAGAACACCCTCGCTCCCTGAAACTGGTCAAATAAATCATCAATATGAGGCAAAGGATACTTGTTCCTGACTGTGACCTTGTTCTAATGCCTTTAATTAATACACATCCTCATGGAACCATCCTTCTTCTTCACAAATAGAACCGATGCACCCCAAGATGACACACTAGGCCAAATAAACCCCTTCATCAAGGAGTTCCTGAAGTTGTACTTTCAACTTCTTCAACTTCGCCGGTTCCATACGATAAGGTGGAATAGAAATGGATTGAGTGCTCGACACCAAATCAATACCAAAGTCAATATCCCTGTCAAGCGGCATGCCCGACAGGTCTATAAGAAACACATCCAGGAAATCATATACCACCGGAACAGAATCAATGGTAGGAGTCTTTGTACTAACATCCCTCACAAAAGTCAGATAGGATAGACAACCCTTCTCAACCATGCTCTGAGCCTTCAAATATGATATCACACTACTAGGTACTTAGTCTACAGAACCGCTCCACTCAATCCTTGAAAATCCTGGCATCGCCAATGCCATAGTCTTAGCGTGACAATCTAGAACAACATGACATGGGGATAACCAATCCATACACAATATTACATTGAAGTCAACCATACTGAGCAACGAAAGGTCCACTCGGGTTTCCAGACCCCTAATAGTCACCACACATGATCTATACACACGGTCCACAACAATATTATCATCCACATGAGTAGATACATGAACAGATGAAACTAAAAACTCACGGGGCATATCCAGAAAATGAGCAAAATATGAGGAAACATATGAATACGTGGAACCATGATCAAATAATACCGAGGCATCTCAGTGGAAAACTAAAACAATACCTGTAATCACAGCATCTGGTCATGCAGGGAGGGCACAGAAATGGGCCTGATCACCCTCTTATCTACCTCCCCCTCTCGGGCGACCCTTAGCGGACTGGGCTCCACTCCTAGCTGACTGGGCGGGTGGTGGAGGAACTGATGCTTAATGACATAGACTAACTCCTCTACGGAGCGGGACCTCCCACTAGACGGGGACACTCTCTCCTCATGTGAACAAACTCCCCACACTCATAGAAACACCCCGGTACTGGTGCTGGGGACTGAAGGGAGCCCCGAGCACTGGGATAACTAGAAGAAGGACCCTGCATAGACGAACTCTGACCCGATGGAGCACCAGAAGAACTGTGCACTGGGAGGGCACCAAGAGATGAACGATCCTGCTGATAACTGTGAGAACCATGGCTAGATGATGCACCATGGTGAACTTGGAGAGCTGTCTGAGCATGCTTGAATGGACGACCTTTACTGTGCTGGAACTGACCCCCAGAAGGAGTACCACTAAATTCACCTTGTCCATGAGGTCTCTTGGCCTCCGTCTCAACCCTCTTCTGACCATGAACCATCTCAATCTGCCGAGCAATGTCAATAACCTCATCAAAAGTAGCACCAGACACACTCTCTCTGGTCATAAGAAATCGAACCTGAAAAGTGAGGCCATCCATAAACCTTCTGATCCTCTCTCTGTCCATGGAAACCAACCAGATAGCATGACGGGCCAACTATGAGAATCGCATCTCATACTGCATCACAGACATATCACCCTGACGAAGCTGCTCAAATTGTTGCACAGCTCTTCTCTGCGGGACTGAGGCACAAAATTCTCTAGAAAGATAACGGAGAACTGCTGCCAATCGGCCTACGCCTCTCGCAAGCCTCCCACCAATTGAATGCATCCCCAGAGAACTGGAAGGTAGTGAATTAGACCCCACTGATCTCCAGAATACCTGCTGTACGGAGCATCCTCTGACACTTATCCAAGAAACCCTGTGCATCCTCACCCTCTACACCACTTAAAGATGGACGCTGCAGTCTCCCAAACCTCTCCAATCTAGGTTGCTCATCCTCAGGCATAACAGGAACCACATAGTCCTGAGCAGTTGCAACCGGCTGTGCTGGTGGGTCCCCTGGTGTCTGGAGTCTCCGAATAACATGCTCAGGTGTGCGGGCGGCGGGAGTCTGAGTGCCTCCCTCGGCCTAAGAAATGGCTGCGGCCGTAGAAATAGAGATCGCCAGGGAAGGTTAGTAAGCACTTACAGACTCTGATCTAAGGCCTCCTGAAGGCCAGGGATCACAATAGGCATTTGTGGTGCCTGAGCTGGTCCCGTTGGGACATCTGCGATAGGGACCTAGTTCTGGTCTGGAGCAACTGGAGGGTCTGCAGGTACTCCCCTAGCTGCTGCGTGGGCTATATCTCTACCCCTACTATGGCCTCGACCTCTCGCGGCCCTGGATGGTGGTACTGGTGGTTGGTCCACTTGACTGGTAGTGTGAGTCCTCACCATCTGTGAGAGAATGAAACAATAGAAGTTTAGTTACCAGAGTCAACAGATTCGCACGACAAGAATTCAAGAATGTGAGATTTTCCTAAGGGTTTTGTAGCCTCTCAAAGATACATACGGACGTCTCCGTACCGATCCACAAGACTCTACTAAACCTGCTCATGACTCGTGAGAGCTATGTAACCTAGGCTCTGATACCAAGTTGTCACAGCCCAAAACTAACCCTGTCATGATGGCGCCTATCATGGTACTAGGCAAGTTGACACATTCCCAAAACACATCTATCTCGACAGCTAAATCACTCGAATCTTAGTCTCAATACTCACAATCAAGGTACCTGCGCTCACTGGGGGTGTTCAGACTCTGGAGGGGCTCCTACAACCCAATTGCTATATTGCTGCGGCGTGCAACCCAACCCAATAATGTTGCGACGTGTAGCCCGATCCATGTATTTTTGCGGCGTGCAGCCCGATCCAAGTACTGCTGCGGCGTGCAACCCGATCCGATAACAAGGCCCGAAGGCTTTGTTGTGGCGTGCAATCCGATCCATCATTACTGCGGTGCGCAGTCCGATCCAACATATCTCATACAACTCTTAACCCGGCACTCAGGCCCTATACCAGTCACTAGCCTCTCCAGCCTCATAATTATCACAACAACAACCCAAACAAAGAATATAACAAGTACTAATCAAGTCATGAGAGAGAGCTGAGATAAAATGCATAAGCAAACAGTGCCCGAGTACAAGACATCAATTGGCAGTCAATACGACAAGTTCACGACTAATGCGGGCCCCAACAGTGTTTTCATATAACCTAAGCATGGTTTCTAACATGTAAGACAATCAATAACTCGAAAACAATAATGAACAGGTAATAACAAAGGGCTATTTGACTTTACAGTCTACCGGGACGGACCAATGGTGCATGCTCACACACCCGTCACCTAGAATGTGTGTCACCTCTAAATATCAACATCGTGTGAGTTTCTCGGGGTTTCATACCCTCAAAACCAGATTTAAGACTGTTACTTAACTCAATCCGAATAAATACCTACTCCGCAATACTCTTGCCTCTCGATTCGGCCTCCAAATGCTTCGAATCTAGTCACAACAGTACAATACCATTAATATATGCTAAAGGAAGCAATTCCACAAGAAAAACTACCAAATTATATCCAAAACCTGAAATTGATTCAAACCTGGCCCTCGGGCCCACGTCTCGAAATCCAACAAAAGTCACAAAACTTGAAATCCCATTCACTCACGAGTCTACTCATACAAAATTTATCAAAATACGACCTCATTTTGTCCGTCAAATCCCCAAAATACTCTCTCCAAAAATCCCAAGCCCTAACCCCCTATTTTCACTCATAAATCCCACTAATTAGATGAGAAAACAACGGGAAAACACTATAGCTATGAGTATTAGAGCTCAAGCAACTTACCTCTGTGAAAACCATTGAATCCCCTTCAAAAATTACTCAAAAAGCTCCAAGGTCCGATTTGAAAATGGTAGAAATGAGCAAAAATTCGCGAAGTCTTCTATTTATAGGTTATGCCCAGGCTTTTCGCACCTGCGACTCAAAATGTGCACCTGCGGTGCCGCATTTGTGCAAAAACCTCCACATCTGCGGAAAATCACTTAAATCCCCAACTCCGCACCTGCGCTCCCTATCCGCTTTTGCGACCTCACAGGTGCGGAAAAAACCTCGCACCTACGGCCACTGCCAGACCTCCTCTCTTCCACTTCTGCGGGAAACTACCCGCTTCTGCAGGCTCGCAGATGCGTAAAACCACTCGCACATGCGGTCTTCTCCAATCCCACTAACTTCCACATCTGCATGAAATTCCACCGCATCTGCGACATCGCACCTGTGTCCATATCCTCGCAGGTGCGATTACACCAGCAATAGGCCAACTTCAGCAATTCTCCAAACTTTAAACTTGATCCGTTAACCACCCGAAACACACATGAGGAACTCGGGACCTCAAACAAACATGCCAACAAGTCATAGAACCCCATACAAACTTATTCGAACTTTCGAATCACTCAAAATAACATCAAAACACCAAATCACCCTCGGACTCAAGCCTAAGAACTTCTAAACTTCCAAATTCCGCAAATGATGCTGAAACCTACCAAACCACGTTCGGATGACCTCAAAATTTACACACACATCAAAAATTACACCATGAACCTACTCCAACTTCCAAAAATCCATTCCGACCCCGATATCAAATTTTCCACTGCCGACCAAAATCGCCAAATTTCCAATTTTCGCCAATTCAAGCCTAATTCCATTACGGGCCTCCAAATCACATTCTAGACGCGCTCCTAAGTCCAAAATTACCTATCGGAGCTAATGGAACCATAAAAATTCAGATTCGAGATCGTTTACACATAATCCAACATACGGTTGACTTTTCCAACTTAAGTTTCTAAATAAGAGACTAAGTGTCTCAATTCGCTCCGAAATCACTCTGGACCCAAACCAACTAACCTGGTATAAAACAATATAGCTGAATAGCAAAAAAAGAAACCAAAATGGGAAAACAGGGCTATAACTCTCGAAACGGCCGGTCGAATCGTTACAATATCAACAATACAATCATCATTCTAAACTATTCCACACTAAATATTCACAAATTCAAGACTTTGTTTAGAAATGTACATCATTCAATGAGTGTTTTATATTGCATCATCTTTATCTTCACTACTAGAACCTTAATCATCAGAATGGGTTGAAGGATCACGACGAGAAGGATTAGCATATGGGGAAGGCTCACGAGACCGGGGAATGGGGAAAGCACCATTAGCAAGAAGATTGGCCAGCTGACCTTGAATGAGATTAAATTTTTTGTACCTCTTTTGTAGCTGAACTTGAAGGGTATCAAATTGTTCATATCTCTTTTGTTCTCTAGCCTTTGTCTCTTCAAGCACTTCTGTCAGCTTTGCGGTCTTCTTTTCCATATATGAGATAGTCGACCTATCAATTGCCTTACCTTGGGAGGAAGTCCCTATACTTTGCAATCCATCACTGTAGTGCCGAAATGATCTCTCCGGAAGGCCGTATGCTATCCTCTTTTTAGGACCACTGACAACATCCAACCATATCCTCTGCGATTCTTCGTCTGAAATGGGTGGTCACTCGCCTTGCTCATTCGGTGGCAAGCTCTGGGTGTACTCCTCCACAATAGCCTTGTAGTGACCCTTTATTTAGAAATTAGAAAATTATTAACTATATAATATTATAAACACTAATTTCAAGTTATAGTAGTTATGAAACTTACATATGCAGTCTCCGCCCGGTCCTCGACACATCCAGTTGGATCTGTTAGTGCCTTCTTCTTCTGGATGTGAGTCTCCATGAAGAACTCATCATGAGTCATCTTCCTCCCATAGTTTTTTCCTACAAATATAATAAAACGTGTTAACTAAATTAAAATATATAAATATAGTTCGATAAAAATAGATGTAAATATTTTAAGGAATTACTAGTAGTCTTCTCCCAGTCCCCATGCTCCTTGCACCCACAAAGTGCAAGGAGATGCTCGGGCCTTCTTTCCCTGTTCACTACTCTTCTCGAATTTCTCGGTGGTCCACTGCCTTAGTAGATCCTTCCATATATCTGGTAGAACTCATGAAGGCTTCTTGCTCTTCTTTCAAGAAGAGGAGAAGGAATCAGATAGTCTCTTATGGTATTTGAACACAAAATTTGCAAGAATTTCACTCCTATGCATGTCCTCCTAGGAGCACTTAGTCTGCAAATAAAGTAAGTAACATTAGATGAAAATATTGTTAATGTAATGCTTAAACAAATAAGGATTGTGTTAAAACCTTAAATTGGTTAAAAATTTGTTGCAAGAGCTCTTGTGGAAAGTCACTCCAAGTCGCATAGGGTGCATTATACAACCGGCGAAGAGCTTCAGTGATTATCTTTGTAGTGCGATGATTAGGTATGAACCTACAAAATAGCAATTAAATTAAATAAACAAGGGTAGCTATTTTAATTACACAGAAATAAATAAGTAATAAATAAATCTTACCCATTTTCCTTAGGCCTGATGATCATCCTATGATAACGATCATACCGCACTTTCTCTGGATCATCATCCTCCGATGAATCTGAAGCGTGCGCAGAAGGGGAGGCATCTGGCTAAGCGCTACTATCCCAAAGGCGAAGTCTAGAAATGCTAGGAGACGAACTCCTTGGAGAGGGAGACAGGGTTACTAATGAAGATGGGTGCGATCCACACCCCTATATCGATCTAGACCCCTGCTACGATCCAGACGACTGCTGTGATCCGGCTGGCTGAAATCTAGATGGACGTGATCCAGCTAGTGATGAGAAAATGGAGCATATGACGAGCATACCACATGGATCTGTGACTGCTAACTCGATGGACCCATGTAACTACATGCAGGATCATGTGGAGGAGGTGGATTATAGCCCTATGGCGGAGAATGGTAAGAATACTGCTGGGAGGGCGAATGGTACATAGTATGATGAGTAGATGGATATGGTGGAATAGATGTGTGCTTAGAAGATTGCTGCCGGCCATCACCAATGGAGGGATGCAACTGTGGAGTGGAAGGAAGCGAGGGTATAACACCATCATCATGATCAATAGGCCTCTTATCCTCCCTAGACCTACCTCGACCCATATAGGTCATCTGCATAAATTAAAGAAAGTGTTGAATTTAGAACATAAATCTATATAAGTTGAGAGTGCTTGAATAAACTAACATGCTAGTCATCTTCGACGTATCCTTCCTCGCCTGAAAATTCTTCCTCTTCATTTCTTTCATTTTCATTAGGTGATTCTACATCCTCATTTTCTATGATTATTATTTCCTCCATATCAACTTCTTCTAATATGCATTGAGGATGCTCCAAGTCATTCTCTAACTGATCATCCACCATTTGGTTAACACTCGAGGTATCGTTTTGGTAAGAAACATCTAGCACATTCTCAACTTACACCCTACCAACATACTTAGTTTTGATTACAACCAACCAATCAGCCTTGTCCCTCCGCAACGGATATAGATCATAGTACATTTTCCTAACTCTTTCTGCAATTATATAAGGATCATAGTAATCATACTCCCTCTTTTTATTAACCTCAATTATGTTGTACTGCAAGTGTACATTTGTACCTCTTCTATGTGTTGGGTCAAATCACTTGCATCGGGAAAGTATGATCTTCTTATTTGGCCAACTTGAATATGACAATTCTAGAATCTCTTTGATCACACCATAATAATCATTTTCCCCATCCTGATTGCCTTCACCACCTTTGACACCCCACTACTATTGTTGCTTTTTTTATACTTGGAGCATTCCTCGATGTGAAATTTGTAACTATTCACACAATACTTAGAAATAGTTGTAACCGTAGGTGTAGGTCCCTAAGATATGTCTTTCAAAAATTGATTAACATCGTTGTTTGGATTATTGACCTACATATAGTGTTAAATAAATCACAAGTGAACAATTATATTCACAAGTGAACAAGTATGTATATTCACATGTGAGAAAGTATGCAAGATGCACTTACACACTCTTTAAACTATGTCTCAAATGTAGAATATACAGCATCATTTCCAAATTGACTCATGATGTCACTGAGAGATACATTGAAAATTATTTGTTAGTTGTATCAACCAAATTAAGTAGTAGTCCATGTAAATTAACCTTACGTCAACACTTACTTAAGAAAGGGTTGAACTTCCGGAGAATTCAGCAACACATGATTTGAAGCTGATTTGTACTCCATACTACTTAGGCCCCTTTTTGTTCGATCTTTAGAACCTCGTCCTGGTTGATTGAATATGGAAATTGGTGGATATAATGGATCAATCTCAATCACAATATTGTGCCGATTGGGCCTATTTATAGCACATGGCAGATGACCATCGAAGTAGTAAGAACAAAAATGGGCAATTTCCTTTGCAACATAGGCTTCACATATGGATCGTTCAATCATATTCCTCTGTTTAACAAATTGTTTACCCTTTCCGATAGTCCTGTACATTGTCATATTAGACGATAGCGTTAAAGAAAATAACAAGAATAAATCAAGGTTTGATCATTACTTCCCGAATGGATACGTCCACTTGAATTGAACCGGCTCTCCAAGTCACGCCTCGTGTACAAGGTGAATCGGAAGGTGTTCTATCACATCAAAGAAATCACATGGAAAAATTCTTTCCAACCTATTACTGCTTACAGGAATGTTCTGATTCATTTGAAATAGGGTTTCTTCCCTTAATGTGGTAGAACATAAGTCTTTGAAGAACAAACTTATCACTATGATGGGTTTCCACTTATTTTCAGGCAAACAACAAAATGCAATAGGGATTAAGGTTTCCATGAAGATATGACAGTCATGACTTTTCATATAAGTCAGCTTTCCTTCAACCATATCGGCACGTTTTCCCAGGTTCAAAGCATAGCCCTCACGCATCTTTAGGTTTGTAACCCTACTCACAAATCCGTCGTCTTTGTTCCAAAGTGAATGTGTAACTGTCCTTGGGCATGAACACCTTACCATCGTTTGCAGAATGCAAATGTAATTCAGGTTGCCTGCAATATTCTTGTAAGTCCAGTCTAGCCTTCGGGTTATATTTTGTCTTATTCTTATCATTCATCACTATGTTGAACAAATTTTCAAAATAGTTCTTCTCAATATGCATGGCATCAAGATTGTGTCGGAGAAGATTATCCTTCCAATATGGAAACTCCCAAAATAAGCTCTGTTTTGTCCAGTTATGAGTAACACCATATGCAGGAAATCTAGAAGATGGGGCCTCGGTAACTTTAGTGAAGTTCTGAACCCTCTACCAAATTTCCTCACCAGACAAAATTGGAGGTGGCAAATCATGTTCAATTGTATTCTTTTTGAATGCGTTCTTCATCCTTCTGAACTCATGATCAACTGGCAAGAACTGACGATGACAATTAAACTATGACTGCTTTCAGCCATGTCTTAAAGTGAAAGCTTTACCATTTTCCATGCAGTAAGGACATGCTAACTTTACATCACTCATCCACCCAGACAATATTTCATACGTAGAAAAATCATTAATGGTCCACAATAAGTTAGCACGCAAGATAAAATTTTGTTTTGTTGATATGTCATATATCTCAACTCCATCATACCACAACTATTTTAGCTCATCAATCAGAGGTTGCAAATATACATCAATCAAACTCTTTGGATTGCGGGGACCGGGAATAACACAATTTAAAAAAAATATATAGACTAATCATACACATTTCAGGCGAAAGATTATATGGCATAATAAAGACCGGCCATCATGAATATGGTGTTGCAGAAACAGAAAATGGCGTGAAACCATCAACACACAAACCCAACCGAACATTCCTCGGTTCACAAGCATAATCCGGATGTGTCCTATCAAAATTCTTCCAAGTTTCCCCATCTAAAGGATGACACATAACACCGAGAAGCCTTCTATTTTCATAGTGCCATTTCATAATGAGGAACTCATCGATGCGTACAACCTCTTTAATCCAGGAATAAGAGGTAAATAATGCATCGAATTAACATCAACATTCTTCCCGCTGGAAACCCGCTTAAAATGAGTTTTTTTCACAATATTTACTGTGAGCATGTGATTTTTCACCTACCAAAGGCCCCTACAAAATTCGATAAATAAATTAATTTCATAGATTTTGTTGATTTTCAGTGATTAATTGTGAAAGATTTGTATTTTTTGGCATATATATAATTCATCTTTTTAAATTCGTTCAAAATTGCATCACTATTGTCAAAGAATTATAAAGTTATAATTAACTGAATAATAGACGAGTGATGGTTATTTAATGTAATATAGTTTTAATAACTAAATTACTAAAACTAATCATTTTTATTCATTAAATTATAGATTAATTAGGAATATAAAATTGGTCATTTTTTTTCTTGATTAATCTGTAAATAGATGAAAAGTAGGTCTAAATTAGTTACTATATTTTTTGGATTAAATTAGATTATAACTTAATTAGATTAATTAATTTAATTAGTCAAAGAAGTCAAAAATCGGACCTGGGCCAAGAAATACCCAGGCCCAATCCCTATATACTCAAACTACCCAGCCCAATAAATCCCTCAACCCGGCCTTTACCACTTAGTCCAAAAGACACCGTTTAATAGGTGCCAATCTCAGCTGTTGATCTTTCCAGATCCAACGGCTGAGAATTACCCAATCCCTAAACTATATATATGTCCAAACCACACCCCACCCCCTCATTTCACCTAAGCCTCACACCCCCCTGTCCGTCTCTCTCTCATCTCTCTAAACCTAAACCCTAGCCGCCCCAAAACCCCACCGCCGTCCGGCCACCGGACCTCCACCAATCGACCCCAACTTTTAACCAGATAACCCTCATCCTCCCCTCAACCCCGTCCCGTTATTAGTTCCCTCGAAAATTCACTCAATCTCCATTGATTTCGGATTTAGGAACCCAGAAACCCTAGTTCTACCTGTCGGCCAATTCGAAGATTCTTAATGGCTCTAACCTACACGGATCGATAGCTCTCAATGAAAGCTATTGATTTCTGTGGGTTTGAGTCATTTTTTCAAACCCTACGAAGTCCGGCCAAGGTCCAACGACCCCCAAGTTTTCGGCCAAAGCTTTTTTTTAGAAAAAGAAACGGGTATTTCCTTTTTCTTTTTTAGGGTTTTAGTGTGAAAGAAATCATGAACAGTTAATAGGTTTAATTACTGTTTCCATTGTTCCTTCTTAGACCAGCTTATTTCTCTTGTCATTTTGCTCATGTCTGCTTGAACGTTTCCTTCTTGTAATTAATTCAGAACCTGAATAGATTTCATTGTTTAGTAGATAACTTAAGATTCTTACTGCTGTATCAGTGCGTATCTGTTTCCTATCATTAATTCATGTTTGATCGATTGACCTTGTGTATTGTTAGTTCACACATGCATGCTTAGGTTAATTGAACCCTGTTTGGATCTTGGAATGATATAGTTCAGGTTTTGATGATTCATGAGTTTTAAGTGTGCTTCATGTGCTTGCATTAGTTGATTGACCATGTTTAGTTTTTTATTGTATATTATGCTCAGCTAATCGATCCCCTAACATGTTTTTTGATTTTTAGTTTATTATTGAATTGATTTCGCCTCAACTCATCTTTGATTTTGTAGTCTGATTAGTTAACTATTAATTAGTTTGATTAGGTATACCCTTGAAACTAAGATAACTAACAGTATAATTGGAAACTGACTCTAAGGACCTAAACTAACTAACCTAGAACCTGAAAATAGCTCACCTAAAATCAAAGATTGATTAGTGAGTTAATCATCTCAATTAGTCAACATTTAATAAGCTAATTACATACTAAGCTAAGAGTTAGTTAATTGCAGCTTTCACTAATGGTTAATTAAGTTGATCACTCAATTAGGTTGATTAAGTATAATGACTCAAATTGAGTTAATCACAATTAGGTTTAAATCTAAAATAATTCACCAAAGCTTAAAGAATCAAGATTAGTTTTAATTAAGCTAAGTAAACTAGCATCAAACTAATAATACTTATCAGTCCTAGTTAACTAAGGAACCTGACTAGGTTTAGGTAACTAGAGTTAAATAATAACCCAAGTGAGTTTAACCTTGATTACCCGATGGTAAATTTAGGGACTCCAAGGGATACATTAGGTAACTCAGTCTAACAAATCAGATTCTAAGGTTAAAAGGGCATTTTCTAAAGAGAAAGGTTCTAGAATAGGGGCAGCTGTCCCAAAGATAAGGTTGACAGCTGCCCTATGTACTATGAGGACCATTTTTCAGTCTTTTGGATAAGGGATATGCCAAAAGCATATCCCATCTGTGGACTCCTTATAAATAGATTTTCTTTTGACATATTCTGGACCTTATTTAAAAAAAAAAAAAAGATCTTCTTTTCTGAACCTGAGGCCCTGTTGAAAATCTGGACACATAAATCTCATATACACACACACAGTAGAAATCCTATACTAAAAGAACACTTGATTAGGTATAGAAATATCTGAAAANAGTTTTCCAAGCTCTCATTTTCCGGGTTTCTCTACTGCTGGTTTTGTTCACTGATTAGTTGCTGTGTTGGTCTCCAGTCTTTTTTAGCTTCTGACCTTTATTTGGTCCAGATTTTCTGTTGTTCTACTCTTAAAAAGGTATGTATTAACTCTTCTTGTTCTTAATGAAGTGCTGGATTGGAATTCTCTTCTTCTACTCATTTCTTAAGCTAGCTGTTTTTTTTTTATAATAAGGTTGTTTCTTCTTCTGTACGTAAATGTGGTTTTATAGATGTTTTGTTAACATGATAATGAACCTGTGAGTGCGACAAGTATTGTTTTGATATTGGTATTTTTGGTTGTTATATGTTGACTGTTCAGTTAATATTCCTAGTTCCAAATAATAGAACAAGCTGCACTAGGATGACTGAATCTGGCCCTTTTTTTATGGTCAGGTTCTTCCCCTAAGAATGCACAAAATATGCTTTCAATTGAGTCTCTTTGGTCAATAAAGAGATTCAACAAGCAAGTCTCTAGATAGGTTAGTATTAGCACTAGGGTAGATGAGTTTGACTTATTGATAGTCAAGTTCACCCCACAATAGTGCAC
>ML438040.1:0-20728 GCA_005239525.1 Nicotiana knightiana
CCATGGCTTCCTTAGTTTTAGCTATTTCATCACTAAGGTCGAAACCCTCTTGACTCATTTCCGCTAATGTGTCAAGGCGAGAATTCATATACGCCCATCTCACATCAACAACAGTCGCCTCTTCAAGATCTTCATAATTCCTTGCCCATACTTGAAGCTCAGCTCTCAATCTGTCCTTCTCCACTTCAGCAGCTTCATGGGCGGCCCTTAACGGTACAATCGACTCCTCTAGAGTTTGAACTTTATCTAAAGCATTACGAAGATCCTCTTGAGTACAGGTGAGTGATTGCACGAGCTCGCCTGAGTATTCCTCCTTCTGCCCCAGCAAGTTTTTCAAGTCTCTAATCTCCTCTGAGGCGCGGGATAGCTGCTCAGCAAATGAGGACTCCAGAATACTCTTGTCTTTATCAGCCTGACTGGAAGAAGCCTTCTCTACTGCCAGTTCTGCCGCCATGAGCCTCATCTGCCGCTTCAAGGTAATCATTTCCTCTTCTAAGACATCTATGTCAATCCTTAGGCTATCATATTGTGCTTTCCAATTATCAGCATCGGCCTGCAACTCTTTTGTCTCCTGATCCGTATTTGATATCCTCTTCATAAGATCCATGCCTATAAGATTAATCTACAAGAAATAAACCAATTAGATATGATAAATTTCATATACAAAAATGAAAGAGGATAACCTGCATCATACCTTCAAAGAGGTATGCACAACTTCATTGGCCCATGTAAGAGCACTATGGCTGGCTAGCTTGGTTTTCTCAGTGGGACCTATCAAAGTCTTGAGCCACACTTCGGGCTCACCCGTTTTCTTGAAAAGATTCCCCTCATCTGGAACCTCTATTTTCACCTGCCGTATCTTTCTACTGGAAGACCCTACTTCCTTAGCGGAAGGTATGGAAGCAGGAAGAGATGAAGAAACAACAGGCACGGAGGGTTGAGGAACTGGAGAAGCCATGGGCAAAGCAGCAGGCAAGGAGGATTGAAGAGTTGAGGAAGCCACGGGAACAACAGAAGCCGTAATAGCCAAAGGAGCAGATGAGACATCTTCTCTTAAAGAAGCAGGAAAAACAGCAGCCAAATGGACATCATCAGGAGCAAGGTCAAAACCTTCATGGATCAAGTAATCTACAGACTCATGAATGGGGAAATGTGAAACATCTTTAGAGGTAGAGGGCTCAACCACAGACACGGAAGGCAAAGTCATGGGTGTAGACTCATCGTCTGAAACCACCCGCCTTCTCCGTGGCCTGCGCACCAAAGCACCTTCATCTTCTTCTTCTTCTTTTTCTACGGAACGGGACTCACCAATCTTCCTCTTCGAGGAAGACGAACCAACAATAATCTCTTAGGCCTGGGCCAAAGACATCTTCGGGATAGATGAAGCAGACACCCCACGAGCAGAGAACCCTATCAAAAGGGAAAAAGTTAAGCGACAGAGAAAGAAGAGGCTCGAGTAAGGAAAGAAGCAAGAACAAAAGCTTCACTTACCGTGGGTCTTTACATGCCAACCTACTTCCAAGATCTCTCTTCTAAAGGAGAAATGGACAATAATTTTTCTACCCAATCACGGATACCAGAGACATTCTCAACAGTACCCATGATTGCTGAGAGAAGAAAAAACAAATACGCTGTTAGTAAAACATCTCAAGTCAGAACGAGGAAAAGTAAATAGATGTGAGCTAAAGCGTACTCACGTGCATGATTCCACTTCTCAGGGAAGGGAAGATTTTCTTCACCCAGTAAACCAACAGTGGGTACAGTGACATACCAGAGGTACCGACCCCTATCCTTACCGTCTCCAGGGGTTACCAACACTCTTTTACTCCTAGCAGTCAGAGTAAAAACCCCTTGACGAAACAAGGCAGGAGAGTAGAGATGAATAAGATGGTTGAAAGTAAAAGGAACCGAGGCTAAAGAAGCTAAACTCCTAAGGAATACGACAACTCGCCACACAAGCGGACCAACTTGTCCTAAGCATATGTTGAAGAAATGACAGAATTCAATTATGACTGGATCGATGAGAGGTCTAAACCCTAGAGTAAAAGGGTACGTATAAACAAAAGAGTATCCCGTCTTGTAAGACATTATTCTTTGATTACTATTCGGAATATAGACAGGGAAATCAGGCCTCCAAAAACACTCCCTACAAACAAGGAAAATCTGACCCACAGTAATAAGGGTTGGATACCTTTCGACACTCTCAAGGGAAGAAGATTGGTTTACGAGAACTTGATTATCTCTAGCAAAGACAAACTCAGCAGGAATAATTTCATCAACTCCAAGTTCATGAAGGCATTCATCTCTACCTCTAGACAAAGACCGGGAAGCCCTAGCCCTCGGAGAAACTAGAGACCTTGCGGAAAGAGGGGAAACTATCTAAGAAGAAGAAGAGCCTCTCGAAGGAGTGGATCCTAGACTCCTAAGTCTACTACCCCTCCAACTCCTAGTCTGAGCAGAAGATGGCGTTAAATTCTCAATATCTATTACTCTCTGAGGTTGATTTGAAGAAGACATGTTTACAAAGGCAAGAAAAAGTTCTTTACAAAAGAGAAAGAAAGTGTTTCGTGGAAGCAAAGAAAAGAAGAAAGGTATTTATACTTGAGGACAACCGTCAAACATGGGAAAAAAATAATGATGAAAAGTCATAATTGAAGGTGTCACTTCGGGACTGACGCAACCACAGAAAGCCCTAAAAAGTGCCGAGTAACTGCAGAACCAATCTGAGAAGGACACGTGGTTTGAGCATTAAATAGAAGTGAAAAACAACGCCTATGATTCAGAGAAGGATACAATGTTTCGAGGTAAAGCGGCAGCAAAATATTCCCACCATAAATGCATATCCACTTACCAAATATTAATCAATAAATAAATGGTAAGTGGGGGGAACTATCTGTATTGGTAAAAAGAGTCTCACACGTTAGCTGATTCTAGACAACTCAGCCGGATACGTGGACCAAGGGAAACACGACAGTTGGGCATGATTCTATAAAGAGATACGGAACAAAGAGGCACGGATCAATAAACCATCGAGTCCATCAGCCACGGAAAACTCAACCTAACAGGGAAGAGACACGGTCATAATGAATCTGGACAAAGCTACGGGCAGATTAAAGAACCCATAATTGATTACTTGTACATTATGTAACCGTGCCCAAATTACCATTTTCCTTTGTAACGCCCCATTAATGTCATAATTATTCATTAATGGGCAATCATAGCAAGATTTGTACGTTATATCAAGGAATCTCCTATATAAGGGACGGGAATACAGCTAGTAAAAGGACATCTGATTTTTGAATACAATCTACTTTGCTTTTCTGTATTTCTGCAATATTTTTTGTTACTCATTTCTCTTTATTTCCTTGATTATCAGTTGCCCGTGTTCATCCTAGAAATAGCTTTGGTCAAAGAATCTAATTCTTTGGTTAAACACGAGCGCTGGAGCTGGTGCCCATCGGAGCTCTTCTATAGAGGGCGGGGTATGTGAAGTCTGAGATGGAATCTAATTGTGAGACTTTCCCCGAGCCCTGGTAACTCGTGGCGCTTGAATAATAGTCTCACCAGCCACGAACTTGCCCTTCTGGGTGGCTGTAGTCTTCGGAGGCATCACTAAAAACATAACATATCGTTAGGAACATAAATTCTTATATCGCATAGTCTAAGATAAGAAGGGAGGATAACATCCTATGTCATGTCGCCTCCCATATATAAGTGTGGTGCACAACACACCCATAAACAAGACTCTACTAGACAAGGTCTGTAGACAACCCTAAGACAGAACATCTTTGATACCACTTCTGTCACGACCCAAATTGATGGGCCATGATGAGTGCCCGAGCCCTACCTGTCGTACACCCTTAAGCATACGTCTAAGATATAAACATGAATAACATTTGTCAATAACCTGCCAAATTACGAGAATAACATACATGAGGAAACATGTCCAAAAAGATATATACATATACATGTGGAATAAGGTAGGGCGAGCCGGCAAGGCTACTATAGACAACTATATATTCAAAATTGGAAGCCGACAAGGCCACATACTATATCCAACTATACATAACTGTCTACAGACCTCTATTAGAATATATAATTGTACAAGGACGAACTTGGGCCTCGTCATACCCATATGTATACAAACATAGCGTACCAAGATTCAAAGCAGCTCCGGACCAAATGGAGCACACCAACTCTCGTTGATCAAGGATCCTAAGAAGGGGTGAGGGCATGAAACACAAGCCCTGAGAAATAGGGCATCAGTACAAATAATGTACTGAGTATGTAAAGCATGAAAATCAGTACATAAAAGACATAGGTGAAACATGGAATAAAGAATTCCTCCTGTAAGTTTAAATAACTTTGTAAATCCTGAAACATTTATAATGTCATCCACGTGCGTATAAATGTCATATCATACATAGGTATAGGTGTACATAATATCATCAAGCCTCTGATGGCATCCCATCATATCATTTCGGCCACTGTGGGCAAAATCATCAACATATACCGGCTGATCAGGTGGTGGTGCGTATATAACGACGAAACCTTTCCCCATATCCCATATACATATAATATACATGTATATAACGCCATCTAGTCACGGGTCAATGTACATGTATAAATGAATGAAATGCATAAGAAATATGTTAATAAGATTTCTCGAAATGTAATAAGATCAATATGCCTTTCGGATAAACTTTATCAACTATGTATTTTTCTGAGACCCATGAACAGAAGATATAATAGTAATTCATATGGGGAATCATGAACATAGGCACCCCTAGTACTTCTATAAATAGAGTCATTCATGAAAGCTGAGTTTGCTTTTTTCGTTTGTATCGTATGAATCATGCCAAAAAGAAAGAAGGGATAGACTTAACATACTTGAGCCGGTTCTCTTGACAATCCTCTAACACCCGACAATCGTGACAAAACACGTGACGGAAAGATCGAAGTAGGGAAAAATTCGAATGATATTCTTGAGAAAGATTGCACCGTACTCCCTTAAATTTGCAAAATCTCACGTTGCTAAGATGCTAAGAAATTTTGTTTGAACTCTTTGCTGAAGACTCACACATTACATAGTAGTTCTAACCATTCCATTTTATGAATTAGAGAGACTTTTAAGTCTTGGTAGTGTGTGCCCCACTTTGTAAGACTTGGCCACCAAAATTCCTCCAATTTTTTCCACCTTGCAATGTGATTTAAGAGTCACCAATTGGGCTTTGATTTGCTGCCACGTTGGGAGATTAATCCTTATCCATCATTTCCTTAATTAGTTTGTTAATCCCCCATTAATCCAACAATTAACAAATTATCTACATAATTAAGAATTATCTTAAAATACTTAAGATACTAATTACTTTTAACACACTTTATAAACCTTACTATCATGGTCATGTGGTACCTTGTATGTCACTAGTCCACAAATACCGGGTATTATAGCTTGGACCGTATTTATCCCAAAATGTCAAACTTCGATGAAACTCATCTTCTTCGATTTGCTTACCTTGTCACCTTCATGAACTTGTTTGAAATAGCATAATACTTATAACTTCATAAATAATCTCATCCCCGAGTCTGCGTCGATTAACTTACGACGAAACTTTAACGTACGAAAACGCGAGATGTAACAACTCTAGTAATCCCCCCTCAACCCCTTGTTGCCCTTGCAATTATCGTAGTTGCTCCTGCTGTTAATTCCCCTATTTCTTCTACTACCACACCTGCGACCATTTCTATTACCGCACCTACTGATATCCCCCCGTGAAGAAGAGGACCCTTCTAGTAGAAGAAGAGGTATGAAGAAAATTTTGATCGAAGTCCCCGATGTGGAAACTTGTTAAAGAAGTCTGGTAGGGCTGCAGTGTGGTTGAAACCATTAATTAGCCCCGTGAAGAGGAAAAAGCTCCAGTCTCACAAATCTTTAACCTTAATGAATGGTATTATTCATTCTACCCTTAAGGTATACTTCTCTTCTTATATACTTGCTCCTTCTCTTATAAGTTTGTAACCTTTCTACCTTGTCTTTATGCAGATTAATTTAACAGGTACGAAACTGATGAGAAGGATATCTTGGACTGAGCAGCAAGTCAAAGAGTTGTGTACAGAGGCTGGCAATTGGAAGGAACAATTTGAAAGCCTTCAACTTCAAAAAGAGGCCTTAGCTGAAGAAAAAGAGTCTTCGGAGCAGCAGCTCAAAATTACAACTATTGAATTGGTTGTTTCAAAGGATTCTTCCAATCAAGTTAAAAAAGAAAAGGATAGATTGGAATCCTCTTTTGTTGAGCAACTTTCTAGGGCTACTCGGGAGATTAGGAGCCTAAAGGAACTTTCAGATCAGAAGGAGTTGTATGCCGATGAAATAGTTCAAATGCTTATTCAAGCTCAAAAGGATCTTCGTGCCTTTTCTGATAAAGTTATGTTCCTTGAGAATACTGTTGAACCCTTGGAGGCATCTTATGAAGCCTCAGAAGCTGATAAAGAAGACATAAGGGCAAGGATAGAGCAACTGGAGAAAGATTATGAAGCTTTTGAAGACAAACTAACACTTGATGTTAGCTGGGCTTTTTTAAACACCCGTCTTTTTGATCGAGGCTAACCATGAGGGTTGTGACCTCAAGGCTGAGATTGCCAAAGCTAAGGAGGCAATTGAAAAGACTCAGCAACATCAAAGTTTTTCAACACCCGAGAACGAAAGTTCCAAAGGTGATGAAGACGGTTTGATAGTTGACCAAGCCGATGCCTAACTTTTGTCTTCTCAAGTTGATCCTTCCACCCCTGCTGATGATGCTCCTTAGTTTTTCACCCTTCACCTTAGAAATTTTCTTTTGTTGGTGTTTATGGAACATTTTATTTTTGTTTGAAGTTGATTTTGGCAAACTTTTCCTTCCCTGTTTAGGGAATGTTAATGCTAACAAGTAGGCGAACAATCCAACGAGCAAGATAATTTGAATTTTCAATTTCAGGTTGATTTTGGTAAACTTTTCCTTCCCTATTTTTGACACAGATTATAGTAAAATCCCTAATAACTTATTAAATCTCAATAAATACTAGATTTAGGATAGGGGTAGCTTGGTGCATAAGTATCTCGCGTTCAAATAAGATTCGAGAAAGGGTCACGCTTCAGGTGGTGCGATGTAGATAGTTTACCCTAATGCAAGCATTACTAACTGTTTCCATCGCTCGAATCCGTGACATATAGGTCATACAGAGACAACTTTACCGTTGCTCAAAACTCCCCTTCAAATACTAGATCTGGATTCATAAATTTAACAGTACTATGAGTTCAATATTAAAAATCTTAAAATTAAATTTATTAAATATAAATGTTAAATTCGTCTATGGGAATAAATAGATAAGATTTCCTAGGCATTTGACATAAGAATTGTAAAATTTGAAAAAATGGTGAAAAAAATTTTCAAGTGAAAATAGTATTTAAAATTTAGAGTTGTGTTTGGACATAAAATCCAGTTTGGGTTGTTTTTGAAGTTTTATGAGTGATTTGAGTGAAAATTTTGAAAAATAACTTTTTGCAGTGAAAATTGAAAATTTTTTAAACAAATACTGATTTCGAAAAAAGTGAAATTCTTTTAAAATACAGATCTTGATAGACAGTTGGACAGACCCTCCCAACAGACAAAGTCAAACATCAGCTTGGATGGTAAGCTTCACTTTTTCGGAGTTACCAAGTCTAGACCTTGAAGTCCATTTTATATATACAAGTTTGATCGATAGGTTGAGGCCTTGTCCCGACCATGTACAATTCAGTTATCTTTAGAGGCTTGTAGACGAATCCTGTATATTTTGTATATTAGTATTGTGGCCTTGCTAGCTCTGTGTACATGTTAGTTTGGTATTGCTGGTTGTAGACATTCATAGTGGCCTTGTCGGCCTAAGTTGATGGTTACCCCTCCAGCATTCACAGTTATAGAGTGGTATGCTCGTGCCAAATATGACATTGGGTGTCGACCATGCCTCCCCAGGTTTGGGGCATGGAAAACTTGGTATCAGAGAAGTTCTGTCATAGGGAGTCTACAAGTCGTTTCTAGTATACCCTTGTTTATAGATGTGTTGTGCACCACATTTATAAACATGAAGCTACAAGGCATTTAGGAGTCTGACCCTTCTTTCAAATCCACATCTTGCTATAGAGCTGAGTCATAAGAGTTCGAGCCAAGACTAAGTTTGCTAATTATAGAGATGCTTGCAGTTAAAAAAATTAGATGCCAGAGGGCTAATACAACAGGTAAGGGAATTAGTAGAGAGCGAATCCTTGACACGTGACCTTGTTTGAGGCCATATTAGATCGTGCATACCAGATGTTGCACTCTAGAATAGTACAGTCAGATATGAATACTAGAATATTCAAAAATATCAGAAGACATGTAGTGGCATCCTAGAAGGGACATATAATTACTTTAATATGACTCCCACCGCTAGTAAAATGAGAATAGTAGGTGACCCGAAGAGCCAATAAGATGGATCAATGGGAGATAAAAGTGAAAGAATATTTTGTTGAAGTTTTCAGAATAAGGTAATAAACATAGATATTAGCAGGAAAATAATAAGAGAGTAAATGAAGCATTACGAGTAAGATGTGATAAAAGGGTGGTAACAGTAAATTGTTGGAATCCTCCCCCATCCCCCACATCTCCTATAATTTTGCCTAAGTATTCTCTAGTGATCATGAGAATTTTAAGTATCGTAACTTTCTCCCGAGCTACTACAATAATTTACTAGATATATTCTCTCAAATTATACTAGCTGGAACTATCTCGAATTACACTAGCTTTGTTATTCCTAAACCCGCCTTTAAATAAGCCTATTGATTCCTCACATACGTTAGGAGTGACGTTGTTTAACAACCACCTAAATATGTACCCTTTCCCAAGCAATACATAATAAATAGGCACAACCAACTATGAGATATCTTCAATTAACTAAAATAAGCACGTAGTTGAACACATAGAGAGATCCAAATGCTCAATTATATCAAAATATATCAAGTATTTATTCTACAAAAAATTCCATCAAAATCCTAGATAATAGAAATAGCTACTCATAAAAGGTATGTGAAAATATAATACTAGAATTCATAACCAACAGTAAAAAAAAATAGGAAGAAGAAGGGAAAAACTCGTGATTGAACCTTGCTCCTAATATGTTCTTACCTCAGAGGGTCTTGTCTTGCTCCAAAGTAGTGTCTCCCCTCCAAAAATATGTTAAAATCATGCTTAGCGCGTATTTTATGACCTAGGCAGGATGGAGGGCCGTCCAATACAATCCAAAATCGGATAAGAAAATTGGAGGGTGCGTCAACTTTTGCGCAACACGCAGTCATAGACGAGCTCCCAGCTCTTTTAAGTTTTATTCCATGAAGTACTCTGTGCAATCGCCATACTTTACTATTTTGTGACAATTCTTCTTCTTTTACTTTATTTTTATCCAAACTCGTTCATATACATAAGAAATAAGTAATTAGCATATTTTACTTCAAAATCATGTAACTTCCCGCAACTCACACGACCAAACAAGATGAAAACACATGCATAAACATTAACTTTTAGTCTTTTATCAGATCTTAGATTTAGAATTTAACGAAAATAAAAAACTAAGTAATTTTTTTTCTTGTCCAAATTTTGATGGACAAAATCATAGGTAGTTCGAATCATACCAAACCACATTTGTTAATTTTGCTCCCAAAAAGAAGAAGAAATAAAGATGAGGTGGGAGCGCAAGAAAAGTATCCGGAACCAAAATGTAGTTCTTTTGGACTTAAAGAATCATAATGTGTGAAAAAAAACTTAGTGACATTTTCATATATAACTCCCTTTTAAAGGGCGCTATACCTTAACAGTCATTCGCCCAGTTAAGTATAGCGCCCTTTTAAACGCGCTATATATATAAAGCCTTTTTGAAAGGAGGTATATAAATTATGTGGGCCAACCAATAATTCCTTTGGGCTTAACTGACATAACAATAATTCAGCTGGGTATAACGCTCTTATTTAAAGCGCTATACCTAAAACAATTGTACCCTCGAATTGGTTTTTACCTTATTTAAAGAGGTTAAGTATTTTCTAAAAATCCATTCATAAATATTCTCAAGTCTTTGAAATATTTCTTCGTTAAGTTATTTTGCATTTCTTCATAATGTCTGAAGAGCGAAAAATAAGGATTTCATTATATTGGGGGGGGGGGGGGGGGGGGGGGGNATGAGTGTGAGCAAACGTTCGGTGAACCTTAAAGTAATCAAAAGATATCTGTATTCTGTCACTCCGCAATGGGTTACTTGTTATGCTGAGTTTAACATCAAGGATGATGAAACTCTGAGAGATTTTTTTAGGACTCCGGATGAAAACCGGGAATTTTTTGTGATAAAAATGTTGGAAATGTACGTCAAGGTTGAAGAGGTTCGCAATAATGAGGTTGTGCAAAGCAGGGTTATCCCTTAGTCATCGGGTGATTATTTTGGAGCAGTATTAGCCGAACGGGTTCCGACTGAAAGAGTTTGGCTTGATTTAAACTTATCTCCACGGCCGAATGAGGAGCGAGGAAATAATTTCTCTCATAGTTTACATAATCCACAAGACGAGTGGTAAACTTCAATTTTCCTTTGTGTTACGATATTTATTTTTGTTGTATTGAATTTGTATTAACACTCATATATTCCATAGTGGGTACCGACCAAATATGAATTTTACAAGTTATGAACCAACGCGCAATCGGAATATGCCTAGTTTTGGTGTGTTGGATCATGGTGGTCCATCTGGGAGCCATCACCAATAGGATAATGTCCATCACGGGATGTCAACAAATTACGATTTGTAAGTGAAGTGATATAGTTATATGTAAAGTTTGGATCAATTTAAGTAACTCATTATCTTGTTGGTTGTGCAGTGAAAACGAGCAACTTGAAGGTCCTGTCCTTACTCAATTGCCCGAAGACGACATATTTAATCGGGATCTTGCAGATGCACACAGTCAGGAAGAAAATAGTGATTATGACAAAAATGCCGATGATTCTGGAGATGAAACACCCTTCCCTAATGAGGGTGATGATGAGGAGGAAGAGAATGTTGAACCTGATTTGACGAGAGAGCATGCTCCACCCTCGTTAGAACAAGAGTGTACGAGTCCCACGTGCAGTTTCATTCAAGGGAGATTCCCTAACTTGATCATTTGCCAAGTATGCCGGATGTGGATGCCCTCACAAGGGATATTGACGAAATTCGAACAGCAATGTGGGATGAATCTAGAGCAACGGTGCTGTCAAAGGGCATGCTTTTTCCCGATAAAGCGCGCCTAACCAGGGCGGTGCTAATGTTCATCGTAAAAAAGTGTCGTGCGCTCACGATACTCGATTCATCCCCAGATGTATACAAGGAATTCTACCGTAGATGGTTTATGGGTTTTAATTGGATGTTGCATGCGAGGAAGAAGAAAAAAAATATGTAGGTTGTGGTTAAATACATTGACACCCACAATTTTGAAATGGACACATTCAGTGGGAATCATTTTAACTTGAATGTTGATTTGATTTCTATTGTCTTGATTCCACACATTGAAGCGTCCATAAGGTACATGATCAAAGAGTGTATAACATCTGTCCACCAGGAATATGGATGCACCATTACAAGAAGAAAGGCATTTCTCGAGCGCAAACGTGCGTTTGAAATTGTTTATGGTAACTAGGATAAGTCCTTTGCATCTCTACCCAGGTACATGGCCGCATTGCAACACTTTAACCCCGGGACTATTGTTGAATGGAAGCTTGAGCGGAGTCTGGAAATACCAGAACATATATTCAAATATGTGTTCTAGGCATTTAAACTAGCAATTGATGGTTTTCTGCATTGCCGGCCGGTAATATCCATAGATGAAACTTATGTCTATGGAAAGTATGATATTAAGTTGTTGATCGCTATTGCTGTAGATGCTAATAGAAGTATACTTACCTTAGCTTTTGCTATTTGTGCCAATGAAAGCCAAGAGACGTGGACGCTAATTTTTAACCACTTGAAAGAGCACGTTATTAAACAGTGTTCAGGTATTTGTCTAATATCTGATCGGCATGGTGGTATTTTAAGTTTTGTACAGAATTTGCGTGCATGGAAAAAACCATATGCCTGCCACCATTACTGTGTGAGGCACCTGAATGCCAATTTCCCGAAGGCATATCCCAACAAGGATTTGCATGATTTAAGGTGGATGTCTGCAACAGATAACCAAGAGGCGCATGGAATCCATCAGGTAGGAAGACGAGGAAGCCTATTAATGGTTGATGCGACATGAGCTTGACAAGTGGACTTTGCATACGGATGGTGGCAGGAGATGGGAATTCTTACTACAAATGTGTCAGAGTGTTTCAACGGGTTATTGGAGTCTGCACGTAGATTACCCTGTCACTGCCATGGTGCAGATGTCATTCAAGTAGATGGCGAAGAGCTTTGTTGAAAAGGTCTAGAGGTGCATCATCATTGATGGAAAGGGGTATTGAATTTAGGCCAATAAAAGATTTGAGAAATGCAGGTGGCGAACACATTGGCATTCATATTTACAGTATTGCAACGAGCGAAATATTTTTGAAGTTCGCACTTCTATCCATTAAAACTGGGGAACTATGTTACAACCCATATTCACGTACGTTGGTTCATGAAATAAGTTAGTCGACGTAAATATGAGAAGAGATTATCTTTGATATGATAAGAAGTTAATCATATTGGTCTTAAATGATACAAGGGTGGTTAACAAGTATTAGAAGTTAAACGGATCAAGGATGTTGTAACCCGTATTTTTGGGTAAACCTAGAGGTGCTTAATATTCTCAAGAGGTAGTGTTTTAAGGTATTTTAATCATATATTATCAGTATCATAAGTCTTTAAGTCAAACGAGTTATGAAACAAAAGTCAACAAAAGTTGTCGCAACTTATGTTCATAATTTTACTTAAACTTTAGGTCAAATGTTACTAAGCTTTCTCCCAATTTCCTTGGAATTACGGGGTGATATACCCACCAAATTGAATATCTATGAGTCTAGTTTCCAATGCATTAAATCTTTTATCAATACAATAGCGGAGTAGAGAGATATAAGCTTGCACAGTCTGCCAGGTGACAAGTAGGTGTGTCACCTACTTGGTTAAATGAGAGCCCAAAAAGAGGCAATTTTGGGTCGGCCAAATATCCCATTTAAAGGTTTATCTCCTGCAATATAATCCTCATTATATATCACAAAAAAACCTATCTAAACCCCTGCAAACTTTCTCTCAAAAATTACCCACAAACCCTAATTGATTTTCTCTCCCTTTCAAGTTCTAATTGGGGGTAAAACCTAGAGTTCGAAGAACCAAGATAAGGGATGAGTTATCCAAAAATTAAGGTAAGTTTACTTATCTATTTCATCCATTTTATATGCTGTAAATTCATGGTAATTCGTTCTATACTTGTAAGAACTCACGGGACGGTGATCAGAAGCTATGAGTTCGAGTTATTCACTTGCAGCGGACTGTTTTGTGGATTGTTTTGTGTTGCTGTTGGACTGTGTATTTTACTACTGTTTTGTGGAGTTTTGGAGGAGGAAGGGTGTGGATAAACACCATATATATGTAGGGTGGTGGGCTGGTCATGCGTCATAATATTTCCTGGTCGTTTGACACTACTACGGTGGTCGTTTTGTGTATGAAGAGATTGCGGTGTGTTGGGCTGTTTGGTGATTGTTTTGACTTGTGTGAATTCATATATATAGGGGAGGCGCGGTTTGTTTCATCGTAAAATATGTTGTGATCGATACATAATAGTTACGACGCTTAAACGATAATGATAGTGCCGTTTCTCTTATTGTAGACTAAGGAGTCGTGACATTTGCATAGCTTGAGGTTGGGCAGTATATANTGCCACCTATTGTGCAACCACTTATCAGTTGGGTTATACCGAGCTCCACATGACCGGGTATGTTTTATCGAGTCTATTACGGTCGGGTACGATATGATGATGATGTCGCCCACATAGGCGTATGTTTTAAAAGTTTTTGTATATATATATGTATGTATCATGCATTTCATTTCAGTAGCCCTCAGAGGTACCCATATGTTAGAGGTTATATGTACTCTATCCTTGTTTACATTACTGTTCTTACTTATGCTTTCCTGCCTTACATACTCAATACTTTATTCGTACTAATATCCTTTTTATTTGTGGACACTGCATGTTGTGCTGCAGGTCCTGATAGACAGGTAGACGCAGCTCCCCCACCACAGTAAGCTTCCCAGTTCAGCGGTTATTGGCGAGATCCCTTCTCCAGACTTGCCTTGGTCTAGGTATGTATTTTTGTTATAGATATTATGGGTATGTCGGGACCCTGTCCGGCAATGTTGCAACACTTATGCTCCTTTAGAGGCTCATAGACAGGTGTCGACTCATGTATAGTTTGGTATGCCTTGTCAGCTGATTTTGTTGTATAGTCTTTCATGGCAGCGTGGTAGCTCGTACCTTATATGTAATTTCTTGGCAATCTTGTTATCCCATGTTATGTATTTTCATGCAATTATCTTTAATTGTTGATTGTTTATAATCCATACCTACCATTTATATTGATCTCGTCGGACCTTAAATATAATAAGGAAGGTTAGATAAAGTGTACGTTGGTGCTCAGCAAGTATGGCCCAGGTGCTATTCATGATCCTTCAGTTTGGGTCGTGACAAACTTGGTATCAGAGCAAGACTGTCCTAGGGGTTGTCTATGAGCCGTGTCTAGTAGAGTCTTTATTATGGATGTGTAGCGTGCCACATTTATAATCAGGAGACTACATGACATCTAGAATTGTTACCTTCCTGAATCTAGATCGTGCGTAGAGTTGAGCCTTTAGTGTTCGTCTCTAATACTAACCTTGTTTTCTTTCAGCGATGCCTTCGACTAGGAAGCAAGTGATTAGTAGATGGCTTGATACAACTGGGGGAGAGGGTACCAGTCAGGTGCCTCAAGCCAGAGCAGGCCAAAGTAAGGCTCACAGTGAGATGTCGTCTCATACCTCATCTACTCCGTCTCCTCCAGAGGATATTAGGAGGCACCCAGCACCACCAGTTCTTCCATCTGGCACTATAGATCAGGATATGCGGAGTGCGTGAAGTTGTTGACTAGCTTGGTATCTGCTCAGGCTCAGAGGCAGAATACCGATGTTGTTGATAAACCGGCTAATACGAGAGTTCATGATTTTATTAATCTAGTCCCTCCAGTGTTTACCGAATCAGACCCCAGGAGGACCCGTAGACTTTTATTGACCAGGTTCATCGTACACTGCGGGTTATGCATGCTACTGATACAGAGGTAGTAGAGTTGGCTTCGTATCGGTTACGGGATTTAGTGGTTTGTTGGTATGATAGTTGGGAGAGATCCAGGGGTCCGAATGCCCCTCCAGCTGTGTGGAAGGAATATTCTGAGGCCTTTCTTCGTCACTATTTGCCATTTGAGATACAACGAGCTAGAGTTGATAAGTTCTTGAACCTTAGACAAGGTAATATGAGTGTGCGAGACTATAGTATGCAGTTTGATTCTTTAGCAAGGTATGCTCCCCATATGGTGGCCGAGATGAGTGATAAGGTGTATATATTCGTGAACAGGTTGGGACCACATCTGATAAATGAGTGCATGACAGCCTCCTTGGTGGAGGGCATGGATATTTCCCATATTCAGGCTTATGCCTAGACCCTAGAGGATTGTAAGCGCTAGCAAAGGGCAAATAGGGAGCAGGATAGGGGCCAGCATAAGAGGGCGAGATTTTTAGGGTATTCTCATGACTTCAGAGGCATNAATCCCTTTTCTTATTTTGCACGACTTTGATTGTACATAATACAATGAACGAGCTTCCGAAGATACTCTACTCTTAGAAGCCACCAGTACTTACATTGTTCACTTCTTATGGAACAATTAAAGTTGAGGTTGCTTATCTTATTCTTATGATATCAACGTTGTTGGTACTTCCTGATTCTTATAAGATTCTTGATGAAGAGTTAGTCCTAATAAAGTGTACGGAGAATATCGATCTTACGTCACTCCGAAGGTTCAGAATAAGATTCCAATGAGTCCTACATGCATTATATATATATATATATATATATATATATATATAGATGTGTANACATACTCAATACTTTATTCGTACTAATATCCTTTTTATTTGTGGACACTGCATGTTGTGCTGCAGGTCCTGATAGACAGGTAGACGCAGCTCCCCCACCACAGTAAGCTTCCCAGTTCAGCGGTTATTGGCGAGATCCCTTCTCCAGACTTGCCTTGGTCTAGGTATGTATTTTTGTTATAGATATTATGGGTATGTCGGGACCCTGTCCGGCAATGTTGCAACACTTATGCTCCTTTAGAGGCTCATAGACAGGTGTCGACTCATGTATAGTTTGGTATGCCTTGTCAGCTGATTTTGTTGTATAGTCTTTCATGGCAGCGTGGTAGCTCGTACCTTATATGTAATTTCTTGGCAATCTTGTTATCCCATGTTATGTATTTTCATGCAATTATCTTTAATTGTTGATTGTTTATAATCCATACCTACCATTTATATTGATCTCGTCGGACCTTAAATATAATAAGGAAGGTTAGATAAAGTGTACGTTGGTGCTCAGCAAGTATGGCCCAGGTGCTATTCATGATCCTTCAGTTTGGGTCGTGACAAACTTGGTATCAGAGCAAGACTGTCCTAGGGGTTGTCTATGAGCCGTGTCTAGTAGAGTCTTTATTATGGATGTGTAGCGTGCCACATTTATAATCAGGAGACTACATGACATCTAGAATTGTTACCTTCCTGAATCTAGATCGTGCGTAGAGTTGAGCCTTTAGTGTTCGTCTCTAATACTAACCTTGTTTTCTTTCAGCGATGCCTTCGACTAGGAAGCAAGTGATTAGTAGATGGCTTGATACAACTGGGGGAGAGGGTACCAGTCAGGTGCCTCAAGCCAGAGCAGGCCAAAGTAAGGCTCACAGTGAGATGTCGTCTCATACCTCATCTACTCCGTCTCCTCCAGAGGATATTAGGAGGCACCCAGCACCACCAGTTCTTCCATCTGGCACTATAGATCAGGATATGCGGAGTGCGTGAAGTTGTTGACTAGCTTGGTATCTGCTCAGGCTCAGAGGCAGAATACCGATGTTGTTGATAAACCGGCTAATACGAGAGTTCATGATTTTATTAATCTAGTCCCTCCAGTGTTTACCGAATCAGACCCCAGGAGGACCCGTAGACTTTTATTGACCAGGTTCATCGTACACTGCGGGTTATGCATGCTACTGATACAGAGGTAGTAGAGTTGGCTTCGTATCGGTTACGGGATTTAGTGGTTTGTTGGTATGATAGTTGGGAGAGATCCAGGGGTCCGAATGCCCCTCCAGCTGTGTGGAAGGAATATTCTGAGGCCTTTCTTCGTCACTATTTGCCATTTGAGATACAACGAGCTAGAGTTGATAAGTTCTTGAACCTTAGACAAGGTAATATGAGTGTGCGAGACTATAGTATGCAGTTTGATTCTTTAGCAAGGTATGCTCCCCATATGGTGGCCGAGATGAGTGATAAGGTGTATATATTCGTGAACAGGTTGGGACCACATCTGATAAATGAGTGCATGACAGCCTCCTTGGTGGAGGGCATGGATATTTCCCATATTCAGGCTTATGCCTAGACCCTAGAGGATTGTAAGCGCTAGCAAAGGGCAAATAGGGAGCAGGATAGGGGCCAGCATAAGAGGGCGAGATTTTTAGGGTATTCTCATGACTTCAGAGGCATTGTCAGGCCTTAGTTTTCGAGGAGTTCAGCTCCACTTGTAGCTAGTGCTCCTCCATAGTTTCAGAGGCCTCGATATGATCGATTTATCTATTTTGGTCAAGGTCAGAGTTCGCGGGCATCAGGCTTGCAATATCATAGGGATACTAGTCAGACGAGACATCCAACACCCCGTTGTGAACAGTGCAGGCCCACTTTGGACTGTGTCGTTGAGGTTCTGATGCGTGGTATTCTTGCGGACAGCCTGGCCATATGATGCGGAATTGTCATAACAGAGAAGGTGGTGGTATGGCTCAGCCGACTGGATCTGTGTCTGATTCTTCCTCATCAATTCGGCCTCCAGCACAGGGTTTTCAGCAGTCGACATGTCGCGGTAGAGTTAGAGGTGTAGTGCCGAGTTCGAGTGGTGCTAAAAAATGAACCTATGCTCTAGTAGGTCGACAGGATTTCGAGTCGTCTCCAAATGTTTTTAAAGGTATATTGTCTATGTTTTCTTACGATATATATGCGTTGATTGGTCCGGGATCTACATTATCATATGTTACACCCTTTGTGGCTAATAAGTTTGGCGTTGAACCTGAATTAATAAGTAAACAACTTGCGGTATCTACTCCGATAGGAGATTCTGCGATTGCTAGAACGGTATATAGAGGTTGCACAGTGATGATTTGTAGTCGTCAAACCTCAACGAATTTATTTGAAATAGAAATGGTTGATTTCTATGTGATAATGGGAATAGATTGGTTAGCCTCATGCTATGCAAATGTTGATTGTCGTACGAAGGTGGTTAGGTTTCAATTTCCTGATGAACCCGTCATCGAATGGAAGGGGAACAGTGCTATGCCAAAAGGTAGGTTTATTTCCTATATTAAGGCAAGGAAGATGATCTCAAAAGGTTATATTTATCCTCTCACTCAGTTAGGGATACGGAGGTGAAGCCGCCTACTCTATAATCAATCCCCGTGGTCAATGAATTTCCAGATGTTTTCCCGGATGAACTCCCAGGACTTCCTCTTGAAAGGGAGATTGAGTTTAGCATTGATGTGTTGACTGACACTCAACCCACATATATTCCTCCATATAGGATGGCCCTGTCAGAGTTGCGAGAGTTGAAGGCGTAGTTGAAGGACTTGCTGGATAAGGGATTCATTAGGCCTAGCACTTGACCTTGGGGTACGCCAGTCCTGTTCGTGCGGAAGAAATAAGGATCGTCAAGGATGTGTATCGATTATCGATAGTTGAATAAGTTTACTATAAAGAACAAGTATCCACTTCCAAGGATTGACGACCTGTTTGACCAAATCCAGGGTGGCAAGTATTTCTCCAAGATTGACTTTCGTTCAGGGTATCATCAGGCGAGGGTTAAGGAGAAGGATATTCCAAAGACGGCCTTCCAGAAAGATATGGGCACTTTGAGTTCTTGGTGATGTCGTTCGGGCTAACAAATGGCCCAGCAGCTTTTATGGATCTCATGAATCTTGTATTCAAGCCCTATCTTGATGTGTTCATGATCGTATTCGTTGTGACATTTTGATTTATTCTCGTTCGGAGGCGGAAGATGCGGGCCACTTGTGGATAGTATTACAGACACTTCAAGATCGTAAGTTATATGCTAAGCTCTCCAAATGTGAATTCTGGCTAAACTCAGTAGCATTCCTTGGCCATGTGATATCTGACGAGGATATTAGTGTCGACACTCAAAAGATCGATGTAGTAAAGAATTGGCTGAGACCTACAACACCATCAGAAGTCTGCAACTTCCTGGGGCTATCAGGATATTATAGGCGATTTATATAAGGGTTTTCCTCTATATCAGCACCATCGACTAGGTTAACATAGAAACCTACTAAGTTCCAGTGGTCTGACGCTTGTGAATGAAGTTTTCAGGAGTTAAAGAATCGATTGACATCTGCGCTAGTGCTCACTCTCCCAGAAGGAACAGAAGGTTATGTCGTATATTGTGATGCCTCAGGTATAGGTTTGGGGTGTGTATTGATGCAACACGGGAAGGTGATTGCTTATGCATCAAGACAATTGAAGAAGCATGAAAAGAATTGCCCGACCCATGATTTGGAATTGGCTGCAGTAATATATGCTTTGAAGATATGGCGGCACTACTTATAAGGCATCCATGTTGACATCTACATAGATCATAAGAGTGTACAATACTTCTTCAAGCAGAAGGAGTTGAATTTGAGGCTTCATAGGTGGAATGAATTACTGAAAGATTACGATGTCGAGATATTGTACCATCCCAGTAAAGCCAATGTTGTGTCAGACGCTCTCAGTCGTAAGTCAATGGGAAGCTTAGTACACATCGAGGCAGGTAGACAGGGGTTAACTAAAGAGCTTCATCAACTAGCCAATATGATAATTAGATTGTTAGACTCTGATGACGGAGGTATTACTGTATAGACTACATCAGAATCATCTTTGGTAGCTGATGCGAGACAAAATTGCATGGTTTAGCATGTGATATACCTTACATTTTATGAGCATTAATGATAAAATTACACTTGTTATGTGCTTAATGGAGTTTATTTTATGTGTAGGTAAATTGGAAATGGAAACAGAGCTAAAGGGATGCAAATACGTCAAAAATACGCAAAAGGAGACACCCGGGCGATAGCCGGGCGTTTGCCCCCTAAAGCCAGGCCCCCCCTGGCGTTAGGGGGGCGTTTACCCCATAAGGCCAGGCCCCCCCTGGCGTTAGGGGGGCGTTAGAGCCCAAACGCCAGGGGTCTCCAGTGTTGTCCAAGTCCGAGTTTGACGAGTTTAAGTGTTTTCCAAGTGAAATAGAAGTCTCCTACACGGTTAGGGTTCGCCCTAAGCCTATAAATAGACTCCTAAAACACAAATAAAAGAGGAATTTCTTGGATCAACAATAAACAAGAAGAAAATTCCATTGAAGAGCAAGAACACGATTTCTACAATCTA